>JAOEGS010004787.1:0-57666 GCA_025447755.1 Corythornis vintsioides | reverse complement strand
AAAAATCTGCATTTCTAGAAGCCAATCTTCAATAACTCTGAGTTAAAAACAACTGCCAATGGTACAGGTTTTCTCTCTGTTGGTAGCATTGAACCTGGGATTATTTTATTTTTTATTTTTATATTTATTATTTTATTAACCTTTAATGAACTCATTTGAAGCAGCCACTCTTACACTGAGAGCATCCAGAAAACAACAGAAGCAGCAAAAATAAAGTCTGTGGTAACAAAACTAATCAGTTTGAGAAAAAACATACAGGATTTCTGTAATAATCAGCTCTTTTCACTGTATCAAAAGCATCAAAACTAAGATTATGAAATAGCTGCTCTCTCCTTTAAACAGATTTATGAATCATGTAATAAGTGGTAAAGTTTTTCACTCTAAATGTGATGAGAACAAACTAAGTACATGTATCACTTTTCACCTGAAATTGTTTGATATAATCCCCAAACTTGGTATAAAAAAAGTGAAATTAGAACCACTTCACCTGGAACTCTGTTGAATTGCCAAGAAAAGGTTTAAATTTAAGTCCATCATTCAACTATTGGATGCTGAAAATCTCTCTGCAGCTTCCAAAACTTCTTTTTGAACAGAAGAAAAAGTTTTTTTAAGTTTTTTTTTAAGAAAACTTAGCATTTACAAAAAGATGATGAAAAATCTTCTAATCTCTATGAGAATTCAATCTGCAGTCCCAGGGGAAAAAATGTGATAATATAAACTGGTCATATTTTATATTTATATTTTGTATTTATATTTTATATTTAAAATGGACATACATATTCATGTGTATCAAATCACAACCACAACACAGACACCTGTAGTAAATGTTTTGTTAGGAGGTCTTCAATAAAATCTAAAATGCTGGAACAATGAATAAACATCAGCATTGTATCAGATAATTGTATTTCCTTGAGAGAAAAGCTAATCTAATTAACACTTTTTCAACCACTGACAGATTAGGATATTCATAATCAACTGAAGTCAACAATTCAAAAGGCATTCAAGTAAGAGAACTAATCACTGATTTTAATGATCAGAATTCTATCATGTGAACAGCTGAAAATGAACAGAACCCTGTCACCTTCTGGAATAACATCAGCTTAATTTAGCTTAATTACATGGATTTGGAGCATCCTTTCCTTTAAATACAGTCACTTCTGGAAGCTGCTGCTGCTAGACTCTGACTGTGACACAGGGTGGGGAAGGAGTCCTAAGGAGTCAGCATTTTCTGGCAGTGAATTGGACAAAGGTGGGAAGAGAGAATGAATGATGGCAGAAGAGCAAGGTGCAATGAACAACTCTTCATCACCCAGCATCTCTACTAGCTTCAGGCAGCATGTGATCTGAGAGTCTCTCTTTCTTACAAACAAAGTCTCAATATTTCTGTTTTATTATGTAAAAAGAAATCATGGAGTAACAAAAAGTGCTGAAAGTTCAGCAGTAGCACTGGGCAGATGTGGTCATGTGGCAAGGCTGTGGTTAAACTGGTGTGGGAAGCAGCCAGGTGCTGCCCTGTGCCTGGCACAGCCCCTTTCCAGCTGCCTCCAAACCAAACCCACTGCAGGCACAAAACCAGCCCAGGCTGTTTGTGGCACCTCTGCTGGCCAGGCAGGCAGCAGTGTGGGGAGGTGGGAACATCACCACACCCCAAGGCCAGAGGAGGAGGTGGTGCACAGCACCTCAGCAGTTACCTCCTGCACCTCATGAAGGGCCCAGGATGGGGCAGATATCCCCTGAAGTCGTGGCAAAGCCCACCCTGAGGCAGCTAGGCAATTCCTGAAGGATCTGGACCACTTTTTTTTATCCCTGAAGACTGCAGACCAAGAGAGAGCTCACACTAGAGCAGGAGAAAAATGTGAGGAGGAAGCAGCAGCAGAAAGAAAATGCTGGGTACAGACCACAACACACTTCTGCATGCCCCCTGCTCTGCTCAGGGAGCAGGGTAGAGGAGTGAAGCTGAGCTGGGCAGAAGAGAAAGGAAAGGTGTCATTTGCATGTTTGTCACTACCCACACTCATTTTTATTGGCAATAAACTCAATTTGGTTTCCCCAAGCTGAGTCAGTTTTGCCTGCAACAGCAAATGCTGAACAAATCTCCCCCTTTTTCATCAATCCCAAAGTTTTCTCATCCTGTTGTCCCCTCCTGTCTCAAGAGGAGAATCAGTGGCTGGGTGGGAGTGTGGCCTTTAGCCAGGGTTAGTTTCCCAGAGCAGGACATGTAACTGGGAGAAGAATCTTTTCACTCACTGGAAGAAGCAGGTTTCTTTTTTGTTGGACTTTCTGTATCTTCCACTTCTGCTTCAGTGCTCCCAGTGGCTGCAGCTGCTGCCTTTCTTTTGGTCTATAAAAAATAAAAAGCAATTGAACTCAAGAGCAGAAAAGGTCACAGAAATAAAATATATTCACAAGGTATTCCCTAATTTAAGTATTATTTCTTCTCATATTATAAACCACCTCCAATTGTAGAGAAAATTTACTCACACCAGCACTACACAACAAAGTTGAGCTCCCCTCTCTGCAGATGCCATTAGGAGTTGAAATTTTCAGGTATGAAAACAAGTTATGATCAAAACCTGTTATTTTATTTACATTAACTGTTACAGAAAGAGAAGTCTGAAAGAACACAGGAAAACATTTTACCCAAAGCTGATGTTAATTGCTTTTTTCTTTTTGTTTTAAAGCAATTACACCTCATGAAATTCAAATTTATCTGGATCTTTGCTTCTTCAGGCTTTCCTTGCACAGCTTAAATCAGCAAACACCCACTGACAGGAGTTTATTTTCCAATATTAACTAAGAGTTCTGTTCCAAAGGGAGGTAACTTTGGAAACCTGAACTCCATTCAAAGTCCATTATCTTCAAAGTGGACAGAGCTGCTCATTACCTGGGTATTACAATTAACCTTCCTATTGTAGCCCAAAGGTGGTTATGGAAGGATTCTTTTACATCCACATGGTTTTTGCTAAGGATGAGCTGGCCTGTGTGTGTACCAGCCAGAGATGGCAACTTCCATGAGCACTGGATGGCTCCTTCCACTTTTCCTTCTTCTTTCAGTGTTAATTGTGTGAGCCTAGAGCTTTAAAAGTGACTCCAACTTCCCCCAGCTCCCCAGAGCAGGGGAGAGTGCATTACATCCTTCCTTTCCAAAGTGTTGCTTCATGATTACCATCTAAACCCTGCTGGGCTGAACAGATTGGTTAGATAATTACATACAATAACTGCAGTGGGCAGGTAACCCTCAGCTGGCACAGGGCAGCCCCCCTGGGAGAAGTTCCATATGCAAACTGCACTGATGGAGTGCATTAGGTACATCTTTCCTGCCTGTGCACAGGCCTGATTACTGCCAGCCAAGACTCCAAGGTTAGCATGTCAGCAGATTTGTGATGCATTAGGCAGGAATAAACACAGACACTGGGGTTTGTTGGGGTTTTTTTTTTGGTTCATTCTGAGCAAAATGAAGGGCTGCTGCAGCACTGTACTGCTTGTTGGGGTGGGGTTTTTTATGAGGGATAATGCACTGCTCCCAATTGGACTAGGAAACATTGGAAATGCTCATCAGGAAAAGACAGCCAATGCATGCTGCACAAAAGCAGCAAAAAAACCCCACATTTCTCTGCTTGCCAGGCTTATTTCATAAAAAGTGCTTTCTTCATCTTGCTGCAGTTGAATTTCACAGCACTGGAAATCAGGCAGCCTGCATCTGACAACTGCAGCACCTGAGCATCTGAAGCTGAACATTAGAAGGAACTACAAAAATAAAAAATCACTCAGAACCACTTTTTGCAGCTTAGTTTACTGCCAACATTCCCCAGCAGCTCTTCAGCACTAAATAAAAGAATAAAAGAGATATGGGCCTGGCTCTAAATAATTTAGGCAAGTTCCAGATCCTTCCTTCAACATATGGAGCTGTTAGATTCTCATTTTGCTAGAGCTCCTCTAAAACATCACACACAAACCATTGTGCATTTATTATACAGAACACTCCCCCCCAAAAAAAACCCAACCAACCAACCAAAAAACAAAACAGCCTTCAGCAGAACTGTGGCCTGGCTTTCATTTACTTACACATCTGGGGAAACCTCAGTCATGATACAGAAAATCTTTTTTTTTTTTAACTTTTAATATAGCAGACATCTGTGAGTTTTAGGCAGATACCAATGCTGGAGAATGACTGAGATTCCAGAACAATTATATGCAACATATCATGCACATCCTAGCTACAAAATACCATAACTTAAGGACACAAACAGCACTGTTTTAAGAAAGTATTGAGAGATTTGATTGATCCAAATTAATTGGAGAGAGTAGGTGTCTTCAGACCAGTTGTGTTTAAAACATCACTGCAGCTGAAATGCCACAAATACTCTAGATTAGAGGTCACTGTCTTCTCAAGGGTAGATGCCAGACTGCATTTTTCTATTCCAAATGGAACAGTAAGCATGCCAAAAGAAATGGAGCATGTGCTAGAAGACATTGGCTTTCAGAGGTGAGATGCTGCTGCTGCTGCATTGCTAGAAGCTGCTTTTCAGCAAAATAAAGTTTGGAATTTGGAGCTTATCTTTAAGAGTCAAGTTGAGCTTCCTGCCACAGCTGAAGAGAATTTTATCTAGCTCCTATGTTCTTCCTCTCTGTATCCTAAGTGTCCAGCAATTCTCAACTAGCACAACCTGTCTGAGACTCTAACAACATCTGATACATCCTGGAAGACAAAAAACCTTGATGCATGAACTCCCAAACACATTCTGGGAAGGGAGATCTCCTGAAGACCCTCCTTCCATTCATTCTTGCCCAGAAGTGCAAAATACACCATGGAAAGGGGCCTGCTGCAGTCTATCCTACCCTTGCCTGCCTCCCAGCTGTTACAAGTCCCAGGCAATGCAGAGATGGCAGAATCATCTGTCCTGCTGTCTGCTCAGAAGCAAGCAGGCTGTGTCAACCTGGTTTTCAGCACACAATCTTAATTTGTCTGGACACTAACAGTGCCTGGCATGAGGCAGCTACCATGAAGTCCACTGCAATATGAAGTGGACAGCTGAAAACACTCAGAAGAGGCCAGCAACACTCACTGCTACTCTGCTGGAACAAGTAGGCTGAGTGTTTGTGACAAAGGAGCATGCATGTGGGTCCTCAAAGAAAGAAAAAAAACAAACAACAGCACACCAAACCACCCAACTGCAATGTAAAAGTTAATTGCAAATTGATGCCAGCACTCCAAAACCTATGGAAAAAGGATTATCCCAACTTTTGTGGATGGTCTTGACTAACACTGGCTAAAGAAACATGATTTTAAAGATTTTATTCCATTGGAAAAGTGCACCAGCCATCTCTGCTAGACAAGGATATTAAAGGTCACAGATGCTGGCTGTGCTGCAGTCAACTGATTCTGCAACAGAACCAGCCAGCCAATTAAAAACCATTTTCTTCTTCCCCAAAAAACCACAGGTCTCCAGGTATGTTGATCCACAGAAATTATGTTAAACTCTCCTTTTGGACAGATCTTTACTCTCCATTCAGCAGCAAACCCTCACTGCAGGAGAAGTGCACTAGATGCCCTTCCCAGGTCCCCTCCAACCCAAAACATTCTGTGATTCTAGGATTTCTGGGTCCATTTTTTGACCTTTTTTTTTTTAATAGTAGTTATAAACTATTTTAACAAATGATTTCCCCAAGGCTTAAAAAATTCATATGGTGTATTCAAATAGGAATCCAAATGTAAGAGTTTAAGGGCTTCTTAAATACAAGGAATAAAATACCCCCAGCCCACCACTATAGTTAAGACTCATAAATAACATATTAGATCACAGTGACTTCAATATATGAATTCCAGAATCAAATACTTGGCATAAAGATGTATACTTAAAACTAAGCTTTGAACTAGTTACAGAAAGGAAACTAAAATGAAAGAAAAACTAGATTTCTTTTACTGCACATGCCTTTTGACCCATCTGGAGTTTTAAAAATTGAAGGAAAATAAGTAAATTAATTGAATGTTCACCTGTTCAAATGTCATTAGAACTATATACACACATTGTTAACTGAAGAAATCCTGAAAGCACAGCTAGAAGCATCATTCTGGTTTAGGTTTCAATAACAATTTGTGAAGTTCAATTAGAGAATTAATGCCTGAGTGCAGGACATTTCAATATTTGCTTATTTCCTACTGGATGCAGGTATGACACCTACAGCCAATACCACTAAACTCTTCTTTAGCTAGAAAAAGCATTAAAAGCAGATTGAATAATAACCTTTTGCCTGGGTTTTGTTTGCAAGTCTCCATTCTCTGACAAGCCAAAGTCAAGCACTCCATCATCTTTTTGCCCAATGGATTTAAGACCTTGCAGGAGTATATCTCTGAAATGCTGATAAACAGGTTTCTCTTCATAGCTCAGTAGCTTCACTTTTTCCATATACTTGGTTATTTCATCTAAAGAAATGGTACCTTCAATTAATTTCTATTGGAAAACATTTTAATCATTTACTTTTACCACAACAGAGACAGGAATTATGCAGAAGTTTGTTTTTTTTTTTTTAATGGTTATTTACAAACTCATAATTATGACTTTACTACAACATGTTTCAGAAAAAAAAAAAAAAAAGAAATTCTAGCAAGGTTCATTACACAGGGGTGACCATCTCTGGTACATGTGCACTGCAATGAAGAGTCACTGGTAAAAAATGTAATAGGCCAATCTTCACCAATAACTCCTTGTTTACATAATATTTCTTATGTCTATA
This sequence comes from Corythornis vintsioides, assembly GCA_025447755.1. Lineage (NCBI taxonomy): Eukaryota > Metazoa > Chordata > Aves > Coraciiformes > Alcedinidae > Corythornis > Corythornis vintsioides. The sequence continues at coordinate 50,931 of JAOEGS010004787.1, read as the reverse complement.
TTTTTAAATGTTGAAAAGGAATCTAAATTCTCTCAGAATATCAGCACAAGACTGAAACATGTATTTTAAAAAGATATGAAACATTTGGGCACAGAAAAATAAAAATACAGGTCACACTTGACTGAGAAAACTCTTCTGATCACCAGGAATAACTGGAAATAACTACATATTTAGAATTGAAGATCCCAAGAAAGTCTATTTCTTGAGTTTCATTAAAAAAAAATACACTCAGCAGATCACCAATGGCAGAGAGAAACAATTTAGACTTCAAGTTCACATTACTTTCTATTTTGTATCTCTAAAATTGAGTTGTGAAAAATCAGCTTGCACATTTCATGTTTGCAAATAAATACTGTCTTCAGGCAGAGGCAACACAGCATTTGCAATTCTTCTAACTGCAGCCAAAGAAGAGTCTAAATGTCTCCTAATCAATTTAATTAATGCCACGTTGGTGTTGATAAAGCTAAGAAAAATAGGTACAAACTTCAGTAAACAAGAAAGACTTAAAGAAGCAACACTCAGAGTGCAGCATCAGAGACATCCCTCAGGAAAAAAGCTGCTGACAGTCTGACAACACCTCACCTTTTGCAGCAACTGATTTGGTTTTTACCTGAAGCCAGAACAGCAAAGCCTTCCCTTGGATGCACTCAATGGATCCCATGTGAAATAGATTCCAGAGCTTCTACCCACTGTATAAAGTTGTCCACAATTTGGTGATGGCACCCAAAAAGATTGGTGAGTTGTTGACTACAATATTTTTTTCCCCCCAGTAACATTAAACCAAATGATTAGAGAATGTTCACCACATGGGACAAAACAGAGTTGAATTTTAAATAGTTTCTCTTACCTGGCTTATTTTTCCCAGGAAAGCATTTGTCCATCAAATCAGAAATGTTATCTCTACATCTGAAAAACAAAACTATTCAAAACTCTTGCTTCTTTCAGAGCTGGAATCTTGCAGTGTTCTGCCAGGCTTCCTAATCCACTCTCAGAGACTGGAAACTCTACTGGATAAACCTTTGGTAGGACTTAGTTTGTCTACAGCTCATCAGGTTCTCAGGTGTACTGTGCTCCTCAGAATGGTTGTCTATCTAAAATATGGTTTTTTTGTTCAGTAGTTTTTGATTCCTCTAAAAGCAAGCAGTTAGAAGACTGAAGGAAAAGAACTAGACCATTTTAAAACCTCACATGAATGCTCCCACCTCTTCCTGCTAGAGGACTCTTTCTCTAGCTGATGTTCAGAGATCCTCTGCCAGAATAACAACTGGTGGAGACAGGAGGAGTTTCACTAGCAATGTGTAAAAAGTAGTGACAAGGAAGGTAGATAAATAAATACTTGTTAATGAGACAGAATCTGCTGTGCTGGGGCTGCTTGCTTCATACTGAATAGCTGACAAGACACTTGAGCAGGGGTGTGGGGAAGGAACAGCAATATAACAGTGAGGGAGAGGGACTAAAATAATAAACTAGTAATAACTAATTCTAAAAAAGCCCACATTAGTAATCCTTTTGCTGGAATGATGCCTGAAGACACTGAAGATCCACTTTTAGCTCTCATCTTTGCCACTGATTTCAGAGCATGGTGTTCTACAGGCTACTCATTCTCCCTGCCTCTGTTCTCTCTCTCTCTAAATTAGGACCAATGGTTACCTGTGGAGTGAGAAAATGCTTTTTTGGCACTCATGGCAGAAACAAGTAGTTTCTAACCTGATTTTGGAGTCTCTGACAAAATCTGGATCTTTCAAATTCTCCTCCCATGGAAGGTGGCCACTAAGCCAATGAATCATACAGTAGCCCAGGATCTCCAGATCTCCACGTCTTGATGGTGCTAAAGAAATAAGCACATAAAAAAAAATAACTCTTAGAGCACCCAGTAAAGTACATATGGTTTCACTACAGTTAAAACTTGTAAATACAGAAGACAATTGTTAGCATTGGCTTCCTACACAACCCTGCTGCATCTGCTAGTTATTTTAGAGTGAAAGCAAGGGAGAAAAAAAAATATTATTCCCACACTGAAAGGGTAACTTCATCTTCAAGTCCTTTCTCAATCAGTTTCTTCTACTCAAGGACATGACATGCTGCAGTTATCCCAATTTGGGAAGCTTTTTAACTACCCCAATTGTGGAAAAAACAGAACAAGTTACTGAAGTGATTGACTTTCTGTTCAAAACAGTTTGAACTTCCCTTCTTCTCTAAAAAAAAAAAGGTAATAGTGCTAAAATGCCAGCTTTCTGTTCAAAACAGTTTGAACTTCCCTTCTTCTCTTAAAAAAAAAAGGTAATAGAGCTAAAATCCCAGCTCCTGACAAAAATATTCCAGGATGCTGAAATATTTGGTGTGATCTGAACAAAGGGCAGTAACAGATCACATCTCTAAGCCTTGCAAAAAAAAAAAAATCTATGATTCTGTGAAAACCACCAGAACAACCCACAGAGAAGGATAAATGGGCAGATCAAGTCCTCTTGCTTCATGTTCAGTTTTAAGCAGAGTTGCAACAGCTCATCCTGAGGTAAATAATAATTTGTAAATAATAATTTTCAGCAACTGCTATTTTTGCAGGATGCACTTTTAGGCCAATAAAACAGAAGAACAAAGAAAATAAAATTGATGTTCACTATTAATCCTCAATATTTAATCAGACAGACCTGTCATTTTCATGTTCAACTTCCCACTTCTTGCCTTTTGATATTCAGGGACTACAAGCATCATTATGAAATAATATTTCATAATTAAGCAGAATTTAATTTTAAAATCTCCTAAACATTAAGCCATAAACATGATAGAGAACATTGTGAATCTTTGCCAAATATGAAGGAACAATGTTCATCCTGATAACAGAAACTATTTATCCACTGAAAACACAGCTTGTTTTTCTATCAAAATCTCATAAGCACTATTCCATTTCTACCCAGTTAATAAAAAGCAATATACTAAACATCTTTGCAGCCTTCATAAATTGAGGGAAATATTTAATTAAGTTACATTAAAAATACAGTAAATTAATATCAAAGTAAAAGTAAGTGGAGAGAAAAAAAAAGATAAATGACAGCATAGTTCATAGAGAAGAAAAAAAAATATAGAAAAATCTGTTTGTTTATAAAACTCAATGCAGCAAATAAAGCCTCTGAGTTTATAACAAGGATGCACAGATGCCTACTGCCAGGAATAAAGCCTTACATCCTTACCCACACCCTTGTGTGCATCAATGCTGGTATATTCAATTGTTCCATCATGACACCTTTTAGGATCTTCTTTATAGACTTTGTGAGCTCCTTCAGGACAGTATCTGTAGGCAAGTCCATAATCCACCAAGTACACCTAGCAATTTCCACAAAGAATTCTAAGTTTCAAGAATTAGATATATACAAAAAACCATGCAAACAACAAATATTACTCCCAGCCACTCAGAACTTCTTACAAAGTATTAAAAATGGTGAGGATTTTTATTTCAAATGATCCTTTCTCAGTGCTTTATTGATATTGCTACACTTGATTGGAAAGCAACATGGCAGGCAGATTTTGTGGTTTTCCACACAGCAGTGGAAATGGAATTTCAAGTTTCAAGCAGTTTCTTGGTGATGCAGAGGGTAGTAAGATAGTTACTGACAGTAAATTAAATGCCAAAATACAAAAGAAAATATATGTAGTTACAAATACACCCTCTTTGCCCCATTTCAATACCACTCCATCCTGTATTCCCACTAACACCACAGCTACTCTAAGAGAAATGAGATGATTTTACCTATTTGAGGAGCTAAAACATTCAGGCAAGAAGACACACATAATTCTGCAACTCTCACATGCAGTGTTTGAATAGTAAAAAGAACTAAAAATGCAGAAAAAGGAATGACTTCTGTAAATCAAGTGGAACAATCAACACTTTAAAGACCAATTTTTCCAAGTAACAGAACACTTATCTGATAGATTTACTGAACAAAGGAATAAGGTAACAATGCAGACAGGCAAACATAATTTACCAGTGTGCTGTGTAATTTTATGCTTCCACCTGCAAATAACTGTTTGAAAGCCAATTCTTTTTTTTTTTTTTTTTTAATCTTGAGAATTTCTCTAGAATATTATTTAGGGCAAATAGTCAATTTGATAACTGTCCAGCAAAATGCATTAAAAATCATAGAATATTAACTAGATATAAATGTCAAGCAGAAATAATGTTGCTGTATACATTGTTAGAAATGAGCTTCTGCTAGATTTCACAGGTTCAAACCACATCCACGTGTTGGCAAATGGAAGGTTTAAAATGTGAGGAGTGAAATGCATCAGAAATACCTGATTAGGGTTCTTGTAGCTCAGAAGAAGGTTTGAAGCCTTGATGTCTCCATGCACATACTCATGCTCATGGATGTATTCCAGAATATCCAGCTAAGAAGAGAAGAGTGATGGAAATGCAGTAGCCAGCTCCACCCAGCAGAGGAGCTGCACTCAGCCCAAAAATCAACATTTATTTTTTTTTTAAACTTACTATTCTCAAGCCTAATTGCAGGACAGTTTTATGGGCAAACTGCTTTCCATTCTCTTCATACATCTTCTGAAGATCTCTGCCAAATCTGTCCATTATCATAAATCGATAACTAAACCCAAGGGAAAAAAATCAAGATAAAACACAAAAAAATCACAACAGCAAAGCTACTGGATTGTATTTAGCAAAGGATTTGATCTTTGGTTTCATTTTCCAAATTACTTATTGAGATCTGTGTCATATAATGAGCTGTAGGTGGACAGAACATTAATATGATTTTTTCATGTTGTACATAAATAGAACTTTTTTAAATGATCTAGTCAAAATTTGTCATCAGCAGAAATGTTCTTTACTCCCAGCTAGTTTGCAATACAATAACTAGTACCACAGAGGAAAATATCTGTAGTGGAATTCACTATAGGTAAAAACAAGTATTGATTACTTCAATAGTCTTTTATAGAGTAAAACATGTAAATGAATTAACATGGTTATTTTAATTAGTTTCTTGAAATCTATTACAGCTTTCTTTGAACCTATTACTAAAACCAAAAATCTCTCATGTTAAAGGTGTTCTGATATTCACTGTTATAGAAAAAATGGTTCAGTTACTGCAGGAGGTTAGAGTAGATTAATACTAAAGAATCTCATTCACTGACACTGCTTATTTTATACATTAAAGACAGTGGTTGTGGATTCAATAAATAATAAATCAATAAATCAATTCAATAAATCCCAGAACGTGTCAACAAAATGTATATTCACCTGTTTCCATTTTTTTCATGCAAGCCAGAGCCCCAATATCTTGGTACACCTAAATATTTCAGTTTATGGGCCTTAGTCCACTTTTGAACTGAAAAAAAAATAAATAAAAATAAAGGTAAGTTCATAAAATCCCATTGGTAGACTTACCACACTTAGCACTGACATCCCTTTAACAGCTTCTGAATGCACATGAGCTGCTTTTTTCATTTTAATTTGTATGTAACAAACTGCAAGGTTAATGACATACTGAGGTGCAACTCAAGTTTCAATTTGGATAATATCAACACAACTAAAAAGAACATTTTACCCCCAAAAAAACCCTGATTTCACTGTATGTCTGAATTAGATTTCAACCATTAAAAAAAGACTTTTGAAAATAATCTACAATGATTCTCTTAAAGCTCAACCTTACTCCTGCATGCCCTATTTTCCTAAATGCTTGTAGTTCATTAAAAAACATTTTAGTAGACTGCTTACTTTCATCTGGCTTAGCAGCTCTCATGTAGAACTTTAACTCAGTAAAAAGAGGTCCATTCTGGCTGGGTTCCTTTAAGACAATTTAAAATTAGTTAAAAACTGATGTGTTAAGTGCCTAATAATTACTAAAATGCTCACAAAATTCAACATTCACCCTATTAAAGCATATTCTCCCTCAAAAGCTCTGCTCAGTGCTGATAAACTCAATATATGTTGTTCTTATCACAGAAGGTTGGCTCTAAAGTGTGATATTACAAACTATTTAACAAGAAGTGTATCAGAGAATCCTTTCCTGTAAAAGATTAAGGAAAACCAACTGGACTGTATAGAAATATTACCAATAATTGGCAGCAAAAGTTGAACAGAGAATATGAAACAACATTAATTCTCAGATTTTCCAGATTAAAGTTGGATTGCATCAGTTGCAAGAGACATTAGCAAGCTTAAAATAACACCTGAAATGATTTGATTGGAAAAAAAAAAAAACCTCTTAATAAAAGTTAAATTCTTGCTGAACAGAAGGTATTTTGTTCCCTTCATACATTAGTTGATCCAAGGTAAAAATTGTAGAGGACTTCACAGTTTCTCTTAAATTGAATTATAAGAGTTAATTTTGACTTGAGTCCACCTTTTATTTAAGCTAACATAGGGTATTTTAGTTCCATTTTCTAGGGACAACTCTATGGTAACCTCCTATTACAAGTAAAAGTGCAAAAGAGAAATTGGTTTGAAAATACCAAAGCTTTGAAATAGTGCAAGAACTACAAATGGACAAGTACCTCCATTTCCAGAACATAGCACTGGAAAGAAAAAAAAATATTTCAATTCCTGCTATTTTTAAGTGATTGACCTGGGACCTGGGATTCTTTGTCCACTGTGGACAATAAATAGTCAGCTAGAGATCATGTATACAGAGGTGAAGGGTTAAACAGCTGAATTTAACTATTGAATTAGTTGAATTTAGTATAAACTGCAGTTATCTTGGAGAAATGTTCCTTGAACTACTTACTTGTAGCAGAATCCATTAATACTCTAACTTAGAATATAAATGATACATATTATTTTGATTCAACTTATATAGATTTGAAGAATATTTTCTGCCTAAAAGATTGTGAAAAACTGTAGGTTGTTAAAAATTCCTAAAATATTTACATTTAAATAAATTATTCCATCAAAAATTATGTGTCAGTGATGAAAAAACAAAATGTATTTTACTCCAGTCAGACCAAATGTTGAAAATCTGGGAGGGGATGGATAAATTAGTTAAACACAGATCTTAATACTGACTATGAAGCTGTTTCCCTATAATCATTAATTCTACACATAGATAAATAAATGCAGACACTGTGTTAAAAGGCTCAAGTAATAATGTCCAATATTTGCCACAGTCATCTTATAATATGCTGAAAGCAGAAAGACTTCAAACACAAACTTCTACAACTTTATGCCCAGGGTCATTCCAAACACATGACTTGCAAAATTAAAGTCTAATTAAAAAAAAGATATCATAATGAAACAGATTATGGAGTACATGGTGAAACCCAACAAATTTCTTCAAGTAGTATTTTGAGAATTCTCATTCAGTCAGCAATTTAATGAACTCTTATTAAGCTCTACATCCACTCCTGAACAATCACATCTGAAAGGTCCACATGTTAAAAAGCTTTTTTTTTTTTTTAATAAAAACTGATTCATTTTAGACTGCTCAGACATCAGTACTATGAGGATATGTCAAAGACCAGGCCAACTGCCCTTCTGCTTTTTTCAAGCACATATTTTGTTAACCACTAATAATTGTTCAAAGCTGTTACCCACTTTGCTTCAGCTGATGGATGAACTAGGAATCACCCAGACATCAGAAAATAGGTCCTTAGTTGCATTCTACTAGACTGCAAAATATCTTAGTGAGGGCAGTGTGAAGACTGGGGCTGCTCTTTATTTATACTCTTATATAGTAAGAGCTAGTAAAACTTAAGAAAAAATAATTTATACCTTAGGAAGACAACCTTACAGTCAAATCAAGTTAAAGAAGTATTTTTTTTACTTTATTAAAAGCATAAGAAAACTTCCATTAATAGAATTTGCTGATCTGCTACAATGGGCTAAAAATGAGCTATCAACAAAGCTTCTGCTTTTCTAATCATTAGGTTAAAAAAAAATAATTATGTGTCAATGCCATTTTTAATTCAGTAGAAATCAGAACACGGATGTGGGTTCTGATAAAACATTTAAAGGACTTTATATCTGTGGGGACCTTGGGAATCAAAGCTTTGCTGTTTCTAATCCCAAGCCATCTGTCAGCTTACCAACATCCAGTGGTGAGCCACAGTTCACAGACTCACTGCTGAATCACAGAAATTCTCCAAAAACTTGCCAGATTTCACTCATTCAGAGATATTTGGGCTGTTTGCAGGAAGCAGTAAATGAAACAGAATCTGAGACATTTCAGGAACCCTTTTCAACTCTGATGATGTTCCATTATCCACACTCATACACAGGACTCCCAATTCTCAGCTCTGTTCCTCTGTATCATGCCACTTTTCTCTTCAACAGCACCATCTAATTGTATTCTTTTCAGAGGTGTTTTAAATTACACATGCTATTCCAGAAAAAAAAATCATTTTCAAGTCATGAAGTGAAGACTCAAATGCTTTCTTACCACTTTTGCAACATAAGGTGCATCACTGCCAACTGCCTTGGAAGAATTCACATCAGCTGTTGAAAAGAAAGTGTTTGTCAGTAGGAGGAGAGGAAACCATCACAAAACATACACTTCTTGGCTGGGCAGCATGAACAAACAAACAACAAAGCAATTAAGCACTGAAATGAGCATAGATCAGCACCTTGGACTTTGGTAAGCAAAGTAGATGGCAAGACCCCCCCTTGCATTCTGTTTGAGGAGAACAGGCAGGTTACTGAGTTATTTTTTATTATCCAGCAACTTTTTCCTCCTCAATAGCATTTCTTTTCTGTTCTGGGTGGACATAAAGATGAGAAACACATTCTCCCTACTATCTGACCATATCATGTCCAAAGTGACTCTCTGGTGATGGTGCTGGTGACAGGAGGAGACAGAAGGATGAAGGGCATTGTCAGGTCAGGCACACAGCATTTTGCACATGATGGGGAAGCAAAGAGAGAGCAAGTTCTGACTTGAGCAATGCAAGAATTCTTTAGCATGAAGAGCTGCACAGCTGGAGTGAGCTGGAACTCTGGGCTCACTCATTTAGTAGCTCCCAAGCAAGGCTGAGTAAGTAGTAGAGGACTTCTTTGGCTAAAAGCCACCCACTAGTCCTGTTTTTCTTCTTAATCCAGTTATGCTGCAGCCTGTTCATTTTGAAAACAGGTTGTATTTATTTTTTTTTTTCTTTTTGCAACTCAGAATCAATTCAGTGCAACTTTCTCACCAGAAGTAGGAAGACAATAATGTGTAGCAAAAGAAAATGTTTTTCATTATTATGATCACATGAAGCTTCATCCCTTCAAAATCCCTTAGGAAATAACATGGGGAAATTAAGGTTTTTTGAATTCTGAGGTATCCTGAAGACCTGTCTTACCTGTTTATCTGTTCAAACAACAGAGCTACTACATATGGAACACCATCCACTAAAAGAAGTTTTCTGTGCATTCAATACAGAATTTTGCATTCAACTGCAAAACAAGATCTGTGCTTTAAACTGTAAATGTGAAGATTTCCATTGTTTGAACATTAGTTATGTAAAAAAAAAAAAGTATATGACATGCCAAATGTTCACAAAGCAATGAAAAAGTCCAAAGCAGCACCAAAGTCAGAAGCAGCCAAAATACCAGCTGATCAGTGGACTCCATAGAATATGCTCAGACAGTTTCAGTTCAGAATTTGTCATCTAAAAATGCTCATGCAAAAATCCCTTTGCTCAGCCAGATTAAATAAATAAATAAATAAAAATTTAATTACTAAACCTATCCCTTCATAACTAAAAAGTAATATTTTGGTTTTTAAAAGAATGAATTTACTACTCCTGGAATATCATAAAGCCACAATGATCTTTTGCACACTGAATTTCTTTCTAATATGATGAACCAACCTTGAAGACAGTGCATTTCTAACTCAGGGTCAGTTTTTCATTGCTTTCTGTAAGGATCACCATCTCACTCTCTGTTGAAAGCATATCAAAATTAACTGTACTTACCAAGGTAGATACGGCCAAAGCCTCCCTGCCCTATAGGGACACCTAATTGCCATTCTTTTCTTGCTGTATCTGCTAAAACCTCCCCCACAGAAAACACTTCAGCAAGTTTCCTTTTTGCAGGGGCTCTTTTTCCACCAGTCTTCTTCTTATAGGACATCTTCCCTGGAGGGAAAGTAGAAAAGGGAAGGAAAAAATTCAATGCCAGCATAGGTAACATACTGAGCAGACATGTAGGAATTTGTTCAAAGCATGGAAAAGTAGTTTAAGTTTTAATTTTCATCTTGAGAAAATATTTTGAGTTTTTAGCAGAGAAAATGTAGAACTTACTGAATCTGCAGCTGTGATAAAGAGTGCACTGATCTCTTTACATCAAAAGCCTTCATTTGTGTTCCAAAGAACTGATCTTTAACTCATGAAGACAAAAATCATACAGCTCTTTTCTCCAAGACACTGCTCTGGCTGGTGGGATTTTGTTATTATTTGACTTGAGGAAGAAGGAAGGACTAACACATAGTTCAGGAAGTTTCTGGAGAAGAGTTTTTGTTTCCCATTAGCCTGGCTCAATACCCCTAAGCCAAGTGCAGTTACTCAACATCAGTTTTCCTCTTTTAGTTCTAATGTTCCCCTAGGATTTTTTTCATTTCCCAAGCAGCAAACCACAGAACTCTGACAGCTGCTCCAGAGCAACTCCCCAGATCCACCAGCCTCTTTTCTGGCTCAGTGGCATCTTCAGGAAATTTTCTTCCTCACATAATATCTGTCACCCAACTAACATCTTAAGATCATTAGCCCCAATTACTAAATGGAAGAATAACTGTCAAGTTCCCTGAAAACATTTTCTGTCTGCTGACATTTCAGGCTGCAGTTGTTGCAGTGAAGACTCCAGGACTAGAGAAAACTGCCTAAAGTTGCACCAGGGGAGGTTCAGACTGGATATTAGGAAGAATTTCTGCAATGAAAGAGTAGTCAGTGCTGGAACAGGCTGCCCAGGGAGGCACTGGAGTCACCAACCCTGGAGGAATTCAAAAACCATGTAGATGAGGTAATCCAGGATCTGTTCTAGTGAGATGTCAGGGGTTTTTTTTTGCTTGGTTGGGTTTTTGGGGTTGAGTTGGACACAGTGAGCTTGGAAGTCTTTTCCATCTATGACAATTCTGATTCCATTCTCCTGTGACTGAGCAAGGTGGTTCATCCAGATTTTCTCCAGCATTAAAATGAGACTTCCAAGCACCAGTGCAATTCCAAGTAGCTCAGCCAAGACCATGCCAGTGAGAATGCAGTGGTGTCAAAGCACCAGAAGGAGCAGAGATTGGCAGGCACAGCTACATCTTGATATCACAAAGAGCAGGCCAAAAAGATGACAGCAGAAGAATCTCAGGGCACCCAGCTCAGGAAAAAAAAAAACAAAACCAAAAACAAAGGACAGACTGAAAGCAGCAGAAGTGGGAAATGACACCAGAAGTCTGGAGCCCCAAGAATGACTTGGATAAGGAGAAAAAGGAAACTTAAAACTCAGCAGTTGTGCAGATGTGGGACAAGCTCACACCCACAGAAAAACCTACACAAATGAGCATATATCCTCAATTTCAGATTGGATAACAGAAGAGCTTGAAGGACTCTGCATCCCTTCACCTCTTGAGCCACTAGAAGCAATTCCAGCAAGGGCTGGACAGATGCAGCCAGGGCTTCAATTCTGGACAGACTGCAACTCAGTAAAAGAAAAATCTGCAGCTTGTGTTTCACTAAAACTAGCAGGCAGTGAGATCAAACTGTCAATACACTTCACATCTCTGACATTCAGGGTGAGTCTCTTAACTTAAAAGGGAATTCCATTTACTTAAAATAGCTCCTCAAGGAGTATTTTTTCCCCCCCTCTTCTTTTTGCTTGACATGGTCAATAACTGGATGCCTGAAGGTACTGAGCTCAAAATAATAATAATAAAAAAATAATTATCACTTCCCTTTCTCCATAAAAAGCAAAAAAAATTCCAAATGGACATAAGTTTGAAAGTCCCCAGCTGGGAACCCTGCCCTTAACAAATACACTAGATACACATCCATGCTTTCTTGGCTGTCTGTATTCATATCCATCTGTTAAGATGGCACTGTGCCTGCTTACAAGTTGGTCAAACTATCAGCAGGCCATAGGTGCCAAGCACTGCTTGCTTTCAATGGGCAGCATGCACAATGCTAAGCACTCCCTCCTTTGCAAGAAAGCTGTTATCCATGGAAATACTGAAGAAATGGCTGCACATACTTGCATATTTATTTGGCTAAATCTGGTGAAGGATCTTCTATTCATTCAAAACCAAAGGCACCTGGAGAGTCCAAAAATTTTCTGCATGAAATTATAGAACTGGGAAAAAAAAATAAAATACAAAGCTAATGGGAAAAAAAAAAATGTCATTTTTGTGCTAATTTTATGTGCAAACATGAGGGGTTGGTTGGTCAGGCAACTTAGGAACTAGAAAACACAATGCAGAGCTGCCCCAGCTGGAGTAAAGTCATGTACTTCTCTCTAAAATCACCTTTAAAAATTCACATGCACATAAAAAAATCTCTATTTTAAAAATCACCTTTAACTTGCCTGCATTTCAATTACCTCTCCCCATCAACAAATGGCAATATTTTCTCTCTGGCAGGTATTTTGAAGCTCAGTTCATTAGTGCCTGCAAGCATGCTGAAGTCCTTGGAAACAGAGTGCCACAGGTGTAAGTGCTGTGCTCTCATTCAAGATCTGGCCCTGCTTAGCTAAGGTATCTGGCAAGAAGAGTTTTCAAGGTGCAGGACTGTAAACAGGAGCATTTCATGGGGCTACAATAAGCTCAAAACAAAGATTTAGCTGCTAACAAATATGAATAGCAGAAGTCTATTTGTCTAAACTCTCCCCAAAAGTCCCTTAGTACCACAAAGGCTTCTCCTTAAGGAAACACCTTGGAAGAAACTGAATCCACTAGGCTTGAAACATGCAACTTTGCACCAGTGCTGCTGCTCATGGTGTGCTCTTCACAGATGTTGTCTGCAGTGGCTGCTGCTCCAGCAACATCTGTATTCTTAGAATAAATATCAACTTTTGCTGGCATTCATTCTCAGTGAAACTCCAAAATTAATACAAGCCAAATGGATTTTGAAGGAAGGATTTCTATTGGGAGGCAAGTCAGACTGAGTTCTTCCTGCTCCTCCTTTTTTATTCTCTGGCAATTGTCATTTTTATAGCTGTTTAGCCCAGTAGGATCTATTTTCTTCTCTAGAAGACCCATGGGTGACCTGTGCTGCTCTTCACCAAGTGCCATGAAGACCTGAAATCTCTGGATCATTAACACTGCTGATCAGTAATAGAGACATCTAAGCCTGCCTGTAAAAAAAGGAAATAAAAAAAAAAAAAACAAAACCAAGTTTTTGTTCAGTGATGGAAGGGAAAGAACATGACACTTAAGACTTATGAACACTGTAGAACTGTTTCACAGGAAGCACCAGCAGAAAAATAAAGTACATAAAACATCAATGACTTGCAATACAAAAAATAATAAACAGCAAACAAAGGCTTTCTTGAATAAATGGGATATTCTGCACCTTGTTTTGGATTTGTTTGCATGTTTTGTTTTTACTGTTGTTGTTTTCACAGATCCACAGCATGTCAGGGACCTAGAAGATCATCCAGTCCAACCCCCCTGCCAGAGCAGGGTCACCTAGACCAGGTCACCCAGGAACAGATCCAGGTTTTGTTTGTTGGTGAGCTGGATCTTTTTAAACACCATGAGATGACTTTTTAACATTTCAGAGCACAGCTTGACCCTCTAGAGACAGGAACCAATCAGGAATTACTGTGCTGCTGGCTAAGTTGAAATTGCCTTCTCAATACATTTTCTTTTCTTGAAAGAAAATGGTTCTCCTGAAAATCCTGACCAACACTCAGTTACTGCAATATACAACAGCTTTATAAGGCACCAACCCACCCCTCACTCCAAAACACCAGCAGCTGTGACACTCTTAAAGGGGTTTTGATAATTTGGCACACTGAATAAAAACCATCAAATGTGAAATCCATTAGGAATCCTACCTCGTTTGGGGATTATCCTCAAGAATTAAGTGCACAACTTATTCTTATAGAAGAAAGCAACATCTTTTTGACATAGTAAGAGCTATAGGAAACTTCACAGCAGCTTTTTTTATACTGATGATAAAAAAAAGGCCCAGGAATTCCTTGTGGGTTAATAAAAATGCATAAAATGAACAGCAAAGAACACAGGGATGACCTTGCCTGCAATTCAGTCTTAAACAAGGAAAGCAGATGAAGAAAAATAGGAAGCACAGAAAAAGCACAGCCACTGTGACATGGTGAAACCAGCATAGCCCAGATCTTACACAACAGGCCTGTCCTGAACCTAAAACTGCAGATTTTCTTGTGTGATTTGGAGGCTTGTATGTAAAAAAAAAAAAAAAAAATATTTTTTTCAAAGGACAGAACTCAGGAATGCCTCCAAAACAGGATGATACTCTGTTTGTTAGCCAAGCTAGAATGTTCCTCAGAGTGCCCAACCTCCCAGGGGCACTCCTAGAGGTTTCACTCCACCTCCCCCACCCTGCCTTGGCGCTAAAGAAAAGAAATAAGCGCGAAGGAAAGCGACTTAGGCCGCCAGCACCCAAGGCAGCTGGGCAACGGAGACGGGGGAAGTGGACGAAGGAGGGCCCGGGGGGAAACTGCAGCCGCTCTCACCCACCTGCCCCACTTCTCTCCCTCCCTGCCGGCCCAGCCAGAAGCCTGCGGCGCCAAGCCTGCGACGGTGAGAGCAGGGAAGGTGCCTTCTCTACCCCAGCAGCGAACGCGGAGGAGCAGGGCCCAGGTGGCGGCAGCAGCAGCAGCCTCCCTAGCGAAAGAAGCGGGAAAACCCAACCGCAGAGCGCCGGCAGGGCCGGGCCCACAGCAGGCGGCCAAAGGGAGGCAAAAAATCGCCCTGAAACTCCTCAAGGAAACCCAAAATCACGACCCGCAAAGCAGCCGTTGGCTACAAATACCTCCAACGTCCCAAGGCCCGGCAACGGCTCCTCCTGCCCCTTCCGAAATTCCCGCACTGCGAGGGGCCCTGCAGCGGCCCGCCCGCCCCGGCCTCACCTCGCAGCATCGCCCGCCTCCATTGGGCCGCCGCGCAACGGCCCTCCGCCCTTCGCACCGCCTCCAGCGCGGTGCCTCATGGGAAGTGTAGTTCGGCAGCCCCCTTCGCCCCTCCTGCAGCGCGGTGCTTCATGGGAAGTGTAGTTCGGAAGAGCCCTTCGCCCCCGCCTCCAGCGCGGTGCCTCATGGGAAGTGTAGTCCGGCACCTCCGCTGTAGCCGCTCCGAACTACACTTCCCAGCAGGCACCGCGCCCGAGATGGGCCAATAGCTCCGTTAGCGCCAAATCTTGGCCGATAACGGCGAAATTCGTTTGGAAAGAGCCTTGTTAGGCTGGCGCGGTGTGGTGATAACCCCTGCCTGGGGACAAGGTGATGCAGAAGGTCCCTGTTTGAGGGGACTGATGCCCAGGCTGGAAGTGCCCCCTCCAGCCAGCCCAGCACCAGAGTCTGCACTTCCAACTTTCCTCACCACACACCTCAGGATTTTACTCCTTTCCTACTGACCTTTCAGACCCTTTACCCACTACGGTCTTGCACCTTTGTGCAATCTCCTACTCCGAAGAAGCTTTTTATCTATGCTGTGACAAAGCTTCTTGTTCTTTAGCCTCACTGTGGTTTTTATATTATTTTTTTTTTAATATAATTTGGTACTTAAATTGTGTTGAGTGCCCAAATATTGCAAAATCAGTTATTTTTATTGAAAAACCAAAAGCTGAGGCCCCAGCTGGAATACTGTGTGAAGATGAAAGACATGACAAAACTGGGGATTTAGGGGATCAGGCAGGAAAATAAAAGGACAATGTTTTTGTGTTCTTAATTAGCTGAGGGTTTTAAATTTTTTTCAAAATGTGTTATGTTTTCATGGCCCCCATCTTCCCAGCTGAAGTTTTAGGGGTACTAAATAGATAAAAACAAAGAACTACCATTCCATAGTATGTTCACCCTGACAGTACTTATAAAGATTTCCTTGAAAACTCTGGGTACATTGTGGATAATGGACATCTATACTAGAAACCTTAGATACTCCTACAGATGTTCAAGAATCTGAAGTCTTCCAAGTGTTTGAGGGTATTGCTGCTCATAGGAAAGACAAGAAGTGGAGCACACTATCACATATAATAGCATTTCAATTGAAGTATCATCATCATTATTATCAGCTAAATGGAATTATTGAAATACTTTAAGATGCTGATATAGAAAATGAAATTTAAAAAAAATAAGATAATTCACTCATTCCTTTAGTGAAAAGCTGACTTTCAGCATATCAGTCTGAAAACATTCTTTACAGTGAGGCCATAGAGATCTAAAGTAAATTCTTCTAAGTATTTGATCACAAAATATTATATTTCTTGCATGAAAAGAGCAACCTGAACCTCATTCTGCCTGATTTTGCTCTGTTGAGACTGAATAATCAGTTCTGGTTGAAGGAAAAAAGTACAGTTTCAATATAGCCATCCTACTTTTTACTAACAAAAACATAAGATTCTGCTTATAAAGTATCAGAGCAGAA
This sequence comes from Corythornis vintsioides, assembly GCA_025447755.1. Classification (NCBI taxonomy): domain Eukaryota; kingdom Metazoa; phylum Chordata; class Aves; order Coraciiformes; family Alcedinidae; genus Corythornis; species Corythornis vintsioides. Next base: position 34,417 of record JAOEGS010004787.1, on the reverse strand, counting down.
AGTTTCCAGAGCTGAAGGACTGGGTTTCTGTTTAACCTGCCTGCCTGCATTTGCTGTGATACTGCTGCAGCTGGAGATTCTTCAAGTATTAACCAAATCCTAAGTGGCCCCACCTTTTCTCAGCTGTTCCCAATATACTGTCAATTGTTTGACTAGCTCTCAAAAAAAACAAGTATTGACCAAAGAATCAAAAGCATAGGATGGGTTTCTCATTAGCATCCTTCCCTGGAAGAACACTCCTCGAATGTTCTGACTGCAACTTTCAAATATACTTGAAGAATCTTTTTAGATGTGATAATTGTGTTTGATTTGTCTCCAGAAAAAGGACTTTATGCTTTTTCCTTAGAAGTTCTCCAATCTTAAACGAGATGGGCAACCCAATCTATGTGTGCACTACAGATACAGATGTTAAGAAGAGTTCAAATGCTACTTTTAAATAGTAGTAAATATTCTGTACTGTGAAAATACTGTACTGGAGTCTATCAGCAGTTGTATACTTTCAGTCTAGCAATGGGGATAAGAAATGTGACATTTTGAATGTGGCTTGACAAGAACACCTGAAGAGATGGTGATCAAATTACAGTATGAATTCTTCTAAACCAGCATCTCATCAAATAACCCAGATTAACCTTGAAAATTTTCAGAAGAGTAGTGAATCTCCAGAGTGAATGAACAGCCATTTCACAAATGGGAATGGGAGAGCTGCATGTACTCATCAATTCCAGAAGACACACAAGTTACATCCTCATTACTAGGAGAATATTAAACATGTTCCTCAAAAGACTCAAAATAGAACAAAAGAACATTTGAATCCTCCTACCTCACCAAAAAAATTAAAAAATAAAAAAAATAATGAAATGTTCCAAATGATTTAGCCTCTCAATTTCATTCTGCAGTAAGAAAAGTAAAGCATAGGTTGATTAAAATATTTGCATAAGGTCTTCAGGGATTATTAGCTAAAGTCAGAATTGTAGCCCAAACCTCTTAAGCAGGTTCAGTGCTTTCTCACAAGGCTGGGTAGAATGCAACATGGGAATGATGAATGTCAGGGTTTTGGTAAAAAAATCTAAATAAGAGAATGTCAAATGCCTGCAGGTAGTGAGATGTACTCACTGTGATGTGTACTATGATGTTACACTTCAGTTAGGCTCATTTCTGCCTTAGCATAGAACCTTTCTGGTTCTGATTTGTGGAAGAATTAAAGATAACAGAAGGGAATATTGGAGCAAAAGTTGCTTTTCCACAATACAAATGAAGGCAACAATCTAGAAGTGTAAAAGTTCTACATTTTCCTTCAGCTTTGTTCTTGAAAATTCTAGCCATTAAAATCTCACAAGACTGATGTTTAGTATAAAAAAAAATCAAATAGTTCAATAAAAGTTTGGATTTTAATGACACAGTGATATTTTTACATGATGTTCTTCAGATTTCTGCTCTTCCAAAAATGATAGAATTAAATGGCTCAGAACTCCAGCATGTATATAATAATAATACTTTCTTACTTACTTTCATAATTTTCTTGCAATCTTTTTATCTTCTTCTACTTTGCAAAATGAGAAAAGTCCTCATACATTTCAAAACCACTTTGCCATACTACATGCAATGCTAGTGCTTGACCAAAAATATTTTGTTTTGCTTTGTTAATTAGTTAATAATCACTTCAGCAATTAAATACTCCTTTTTACAAATGAAAAATGATGATGAGTGAAGTTTGTTTGTTTTGATGGATAATCTGTAATAAGTTTCAAAGTAAGACCTGAATTTCTTGACTCTTTTTTTCTATATTATAAAAAAATAAAAATAAAAATATTAATTGTAGTGTTCAAAATATTAAATTAAAAATTAAGATGCTGAGACAGAGGCCTTTGGAAATCTTTCACCTCTGAAAATATCCTCTGCACTCATCCCCTATGTTAAGTAGTTAAATGAAGGACAGGAATATGAGGAAGAAGAGGTCCCAACTGCACAGAGTACCCAATATTTTAATGGAAAGGGGATGAAGAACTAGAAGAATTAATGAAAATTCTGTGAAAAAAAAGCTACAGAGCCAGATCCATTGGAAGTTTCAGATTTTCAGGAAGTTTTGTGATGCTAACAGACGTGATTTGAAGCTCTTAAAGGGAATAGTTTAAAATAACTTGAAGCTTCTAAGACTGGAGTTTGTTTGAAGTGCATTAAATTAATCCAAATTAAAGGGCATTCATGAATTTCTAAATGGTTTGTATCTTTTCTTTGCTCAGAGTCCAAACTCATCTGCATGGGCAGTTTTTTCTGCTTAAAAATAAACGACTGGACTGTCTTGGATGTGAAGCATCTTCACCCATCTTAGTTAGAAGCTGGATTTATAGGGATGCAGATTTTATCTGGGTAGCACTGCACGCAAACACCAACACAAGGAGTCTAACTATAACCAGACAAAGAGCTTCTGTTTATCATCAAACATTTCACATGTCCCACCACATGTGAAAGAATTATTATCTGTCCTGTTGCAGTACAATGTTTTTTTTTCCCTATAATAGAATTTCCCTCTGCAAGTTTATTTTGGTATTAATAGGTTCCACTTTATAATGTCTATGGTTCAATCAGTGATCTAAAAAGCACTTAAAAGCTTTGAACAAGATACATAAAACGCTTTTATTGCTAAAGCTTTGCTGTATCTACCAATTTCACCATTGATCTCCTTCCATGTAAGGCAGTTCTGGAAGCTGCCCATGCTGTATAAAATCACATGGTGGCTTTTGATCTCCAGCTGGTGATTAAAGCACATTATGGAGGTTTGAAATTTTCTTGTGGTCATTAGCATACCTCCAAACACTTCTCTGCTAAATAGGAGTGATATTCTCACTGCATGCTGTTAAATAAGAAAAGATCTATAAACTCATTGACTATCCTTTGTGTCTCAGAGGTTAGTGATCTCTGGAATGAGGTGACTTGAACCTTAGTATTAGACTTACTGGTCAAATTGTGATTTCTTAAGTGATTAGGTTCTATCAAAATGCAGTTCTATCTATTTTTTAACCCGTTTTTGAGATAAACAAGCATAGCAATGCTTTGCAAGACCTCATATAGTTGCTCCCTGTCTTCAACTCCATATTTCCCACTACTACTAAAACGTGTCACCATCACTTTCAAGGTCACCAGGCTGTTGTAGGTTTTCCACAGTGGATTTTAAAACAATGAAGTATTAACTCTCTTGCTTGGACATGGAAAAAAAAAAAATATTTCCTCACTGTTTTTGAAACTGTATGTGGTAGGAGAAATAAAAGATCCTTATTTATTTGTTATTTTCTCTAGCAACCTTTTTGGAGGTTCCTTTTGCAGAAAAGTCAGCTTTATATATTTCAATTTATTACATTACGTTGCACTTTATTTGTCTGGTTTTGCCATCTATATCTTGCTAGCAGGCAAAGCTTACTGAGTGCTACTCAGATACAGAGGAAAACATAATACCTGTTGAAAAAGATTACAGTCAGTAAATACCAAAGAAACTCCAAAGCTTTCTGTGAGTTGTTCCACCCTGTCCCCTCGCTCCTAAAAATAGAACGAATACAGGTAACCTGGATTCTGACAAGTCAGCAGCTACAGGCTCTGAAAAGAGAATCAAATCTGGGTCAGGGGAAGAGTATTGGCTTCGAATGGATGTTCCAGTTGTAAGGGAGACATCTGAGAGGATGGTGAGGCTTGTGGGAGAGATTGGCAGGCAGCATATCAAGGTTAGCAGATACCAGCAGATCAGAGAAGGAACACGCTTCTGCCTCTGTTGTATTGTGTGGCAAAGCACCTTGAATTATTTAATTCTGGGAAATAACAGATTCCTATCTCTGCTTTTATCGAGCATTTCCACTAACACTTGGAGGGAGAGCAGAATGACAGAAAGAGAGAGCACTAAGAATTTCTCATATAGCAACAGTTTTCTTTTCTTTCCAAGCAACATCCTAAAATACCTAAAATCTTTTAGAAGATTGCACACAGCAGTTTTTATCTAAGGAGTTTGTTGTTTAGACTTAAAAAAAAAACAAACAACTAATGAAAAGCATCCTTCTTCATATCAAAAGTTAATCAGTATTAATATAAAAAGGTGGATATTCGTATCAATTTGGTGGATTAATTTTCTTATACATTCTTGAAGGAAGTGGAGGGAAGTCATTGACTGTTTCCCCTGGAGAAGTTATCATACAATGAAAATTAAAAATAGGCCATTGCATTTCATTAGAAACCACACATTTCTGTCTTCTGGAAAGCTTCACTGTCCAGAACTAGTTGTCTGGTGAAGAAAAAGCACTTACTGCTGTTCTATACTAGAGCATGCCATGGAATTTTTCCCATCATACTGCCCTGCTGCATAGCTTTGGCGTTCATGACCATGCTAATCTACATAAAATTTACATGACATGTAACAAAATACATGATTTACATAAGGACTGGTCTCCCCCAAGTCCCAAATGGCACTAAGAAACTAAAGAAATGCTACCACTAGGTGTCTCATTGGTTTCAATATATTCCAACCTAAGAGAAAGGAATGTTCAACAAAATTTAACAGAAATACAGTTAATTACCACTGACATTCCCTCCTTCGTTACACCAGCACACCCTGAATTTAATCACATGCATTATTGTAATCAAGCTGTCAATCAGATTTTGAAATATTTCAATTTTTGACATAATTACAGCAGAATCCCTACAGCCAGTCTAGAACATGGGGATGGCAGGATTGAGACTGTGCTACAAAATGTGATCTGACAAAAAAATATTGAAGCTTCTGTATAAAAAAATTAAAGCAACACTGAACTGCTGATGGATTTACCCTGCAAATGTGTTGCAACAGGCAGACTGTCAAGAGTTAATACAACTGCCTGCCCATTCACTGAGTAACATGCTCATGCTTGTGGTGTTTTAAATGCATTAATGCTGTCCATGTCATTTTTATTTTTCTTTTTAAATCTATAGCTTTAATTTTCTTAATTGGAACCAACTGTAGGGAAGGCATTTTTTCCTTTTGAGCTTACAGCAAAAGATTTAGAGAAACAATCAGTGGAGATGTGGGATGCCAAGGAGAGATCTGAGCTCGTGTTGAAGCTCCTCTGAGACCATCCCATCTATGGAAAGCTGCAAAAGTAGTGGGATTAGATTAGACATCCATAGTACATACTGATACCTACTTCCAAATTTTCATCTTCCTCCTTTTCCATGTATTGGAGGGAGAGTATTTTTGTCTGTTAACACTTCAAAAAATATGAGATAGATGTAGAGGTGGAAGGCTTTAGCTGGAGATCCATCTGTCACCAATTGCAAGGGTTCCCCTGAACACAGATTTCAGCCTGGATCAGGTGAGCATTAGTCTGATACAGTCTCACTTTGAGGCCAGTAGTTTGTCTTTTAACCAAGAAGGTAATTTTTACCATCTGATGACTATTTCGTGGCCTCTGTGAATGAGTTTGCAGACCCCAGCCTGATTTTATGTAGACAGATGTCCCCCTTCACAGAAACAACTGTCACAATTGGCAATAGTTACCCCATGTGCTGGCAGCAGGATGGGCTCAGGATGAATGAAGGGGAGGCAGGAGAGTGTCCTCCTCACTATGAGGAGGCAGGTGAAGATGAGGGATGTTTGCAGTGCTCTATTTTCAGTGTGCAATATCAATTCAGACACTTTTTTTTTTTATGTGACCAGTGCTCTTTGCTTTAAAATCCACTCATATGGGTATTTCTGGCCAGGTATTTCAAAGAATAACAAAATGCCTTTGGAAAACTTAAAACAATTTCTCGTCTGATGGCAAATTATCAGTTAATTTCCTCCTTTCTGAGTGGATAGCAAACACATTTTTCACATATGCAAGGTTTTTAAGAAGTGACTGAAACACACGTGTGGCTTCACACATAATCCCAGCACTTTTCCTGGGCAGATGCACTGTAACTATGCTCCTTTCCCTCAGCTCATTTGCTTATTTTCCATATCACTGCTAATGCCCTTGGCCTTACTGTTCAGAGAAGCACTGTTTTACTTTATTATCTCAGCTCCTAAGATCACTGTTTATAAGACCTGGGTTTTTTTTTTTCCAGTTGAGTTGCCATATTTTCATGCAGGCATCTGTTGAAAGCTTTGAATTAATTAATGTAGTAGTAGCAACTAAGAAAACATGATTAGTCAGCTTTGGCCTCTGCCACATTGAACTCAGAGGGCACTGGGAGAAGATGTCTAGAATCTGATGGGCTCTCTGTTTTATGATTTATTCTTGTCATCAAATAGGTTACATTCATTTCATTTCCTTTCATGCCACCACCTCCTGCTTTTCACTCACAGGCTTGAACCCATCTCCTTGCACACACATGAAAGATGGCCTTGCATGTCACTTGCTGGAGGTGATGATTTCTTCCTTCCCTGTGGACTAGTTGCTTTTGACAGGAGATGCCAAGCTTTGTCTCCCCAGCTGCCTAAAGCTCATATTCAATGGCACCATGCTAGAAGGAGTGTGTTTACCAACTATTGTTGAAACAGCTAATTTTCTTCAGCAAAGACATGGCTTTGAAGATATTTAAATGGTATTAAATCTACCTCAATGATATAAATAAAGAAGCGAGTTCAGCAGTTTTGTGACACCAGGTACTGACAATAAACTAAACTGTCCACTAAACATTTTTCATTCTCCATGGAATATCAGCATACTGACTGCTATATTTCCATCTGTGTTCTTTTACTTGATAATAATCAAATTGCAGCCATCAACCTTTTAATTTAGAACGACTTGCTCCAAAAAGTAAGCTCTGCCATTTGAAACAATTTTGCAGTTCTCTCAAATGAAATGTAAGTTTTAAATTGTTGAATGGTAAAAGTGCCACCTCGTAAACATATTATAATGGATATTGGTCTATTTTGGTGAACAGCTGAATAATAAAGTGCTTTAAAAATAGTTTGAAATGCATCTTCTAAAATATAAAGCAGAGAGGATGACTAATATGAGAATATGGCATTTCACAGCAAACCTAATGAAAGCCTGTGAAAAATACAGTATCTCATCACCACACTGGCTACTCTGGCTGCAATACAGTCAGCACTACACTGACTGCTAGAAAGGCTGTAAGTACAAAGCATCCCATCTCTCCTGATGAAAGCAACTGAGCTGGGCCAAAATTGATGGCTAGAAGAGTGAATCTGCCAGTTTCATGAATTTTGTATAACTTATTCTTGAGTATTTGTTAGAGTTGTGTCCTGCCTCCTTGACCAATATCAACTTTTCTTTCTTTTTCAAAGAGTCTTTTGAGAATGATCATTAAAGAGCATATTTTTAATACATAATTTATCTGCAGAGCCCCAAAATAGAGCCTGCTTTGCCTGCATTTCTACTTCAGAAAACTCGAGAGGGAACAATTCCTTTTAAAAGGATGAGATTGCCCACTCAGGTATTTTACACTTTTGATGAAATTAGTTCTTCAAAGTAGAGATTGTTTCTTAAGTATTTGCAGTTTACTTGGATTTTTTACTTGGATTTTACTTGGATTTACACTGTGCATGACATAGTAGAGGGTCTTCCTGGCTCAGGCATGAAATTCTCAGTGCCATTTGCTTGACCCTGCATGCAGGAGGAGCTCAAGTATCTCCAAGTGCACACAGCACCTCTCTCTCCTGCTCATCTAGACTGTTAGCCAAGCATTCCTGCTGGGATGAAATGCTCCTTCCCTGTAGCCAGGGATCACTCTGCCTCTTCAACACATGCCTCATTGCCTCTGATTCCCATTCAAGGCAGCATGGCATGGTGCTCAGCACAGAAGACCAGCACAAACACACACACTAGGCCCCCAAAACACAAATCCACATGTTCCAAAAGGAAAAACAAGCAAGTGTTAAAATATACCCCGTGTTAGCTGGTTTCAGCTCATGATACACTTCCCTCCTCTTCAGTACTGACATCTTTGTGCTGTAGCATGGATTAAGCACAAAATGCAGTTGTTTAATGACCAATTTCTATGGCATATGAAAGAGTGAAAGGCTACATTTGGGAATACTCAGAATGATGTGCAAGAAAAATTCCTCTTAGAAAAAGAATCTAAAGAGGAATTCAGATGCATGGAAGTTTGTCTGTTGTATGCAGTTGATTGAATACAGTACCTAACTTTTTCCTGCAATGTTTGTCACATCTCAGGATTGCCAGAGCTTCTGTTGGAAAGATTAAAACTATTATATCATCCTAGGATGAGAAAAGTGCATGGCAGGAAGATGTACATATAGCTGTGTACCTTTCCAGGGAGATCTGGAACAACTGGTCCTTCAAACAAGACAGATGTTCTGAACAATTAATTCCCCTAACAGGTAGACTATACTTCTGTAGAAATGTTTGCATTTTTAGTAGTTATCAAGATCTTGAATTAATATTTGAATTTGTATTAGTTATCAAGATAATTATATCATAAGTATCATAATCTTTAGTTATCAAAACACAAAAAGATGGGAAGCATAAAAGACAGCAAGTATACGTGGAGAACCTTCTTAGGAAAATGACATATTCAATTCACAGCCTCCAGGTTGTTGGTTTATTTCTCCTCCAATGGAAAGCCAAGCCTAAGCTAAAGGATGCAGGTTATTATAAAGAATCATATTATAATGAATCATTAAAGGTGTGATATATTAGTCTTTTATTCCACTTTGATTCATTGTGAATTTCTCTCTCACATCAACCATCATCTGCAAAAACCTACATGATACTAACAAACACAATAGTCAAAACACTAAAATAGTTAGATAGTTAGGAAATAATACCCCTCAAAAAATTAAACCCATCATGAAAAATACACAGACAGAAGCACTCAGAAAACCCATAGAAAGCATTCCAAGAAGGAACCAGAAGGGACATTTGCCTAGGAATAAAGGAAGCCTGAGGATTTAACCCATGGGTGACAGAGATGACAGCAGGTAGGAGTGGGGAGCTGAGGGGTTTGCTCTGGTGGCAGAGAGTAGGGAATTGCACCTGGTGTTTCTGGGCACAGCAGTTGTTGGGAAGAGGATAAAGCAGACTGAGGGCAGAGTCCAGCCAGGACAGGGCAAAGAGGACTGAGCTGGAGCTCCCAGAGAGAAGACCTGGCCAACTGGAAAGCCTTTTCAAGTCAGCACTGATTAGAAAAGGACAAGCAGGGGGAAAAGGAGGAAAAAGAAGACATATCTGCCCCAACAGCCTTCCCCTGCTCTAGTAAGTAAGCATTTTCCAGCTGAGGAAGGAGGGAAACTGGAGCAGATAAGGCAGCAGGTAGAAGATTCTTGCCAACATCAAGTTCCCAGCCAAGTTTGTTTAGCATGGCCACACATGCTCCACTTGGCACCTGCCAAGCTGACCATTTGTGATGGTTGATAATTTCCCTTGTTCCCTTTTCACTGCATGAAATGATCCTGGGACACTTGCACCCCATATGCAGTTGAGAAGGTCATATGATGAAGATGTGTCTGGAGGAAAGTGAATTGCACAAGTCAAAAGAGGTGTGTGCTGAAAAAGCAGCTTTTTGCCTGCCATTGTGCAGTCCTGCCAATGCACTTCAGGCTTGACTTGCTACCCTGCATAACATTTCTGTGCTGCCTCTCTTCAGAGCAGTGGCTCAGTCGTGCTGAACTGTGCCACCTCTGTGGCAGAATACAGCCTATTGTAACTCTTACAACCTTTAGAACTCAGAATCCAACACAGTAATCACCACAGCACGGAGCAACTCCAAGAGCATGTGTACAATGCAGCTGGTTTGCTGTATTCAGTGAGCAGGTGGAAATTTCAGTCTGGGACACAACTCCATCTTCAATAAAGAGTTGCATTATTAACAAGATGCATCATGTGTTTCAAGGTCCACAAGGAAGGACAGGAGAGAATCAAGATGGGTTTCTTTTTACTGTCATTACTATCAAAAACATAGGACTGGCCAGCTCAGGGACCTGAAGCATAGATAGTTTTCCTTACTAATCATAAATCAAACTATTTGAATAACTAACTAACTAAGTGGAACTATTGGCCTATATAAAGACTGCTAATAAACCAGAGGTTGCCAGCTTATGTGACTGCAAATAGTTTTGCTCTTTCAGCACAATTCCCACAGAAAAATGGGGTACAGAAAGCAGCAGTATCAATCCTGGAAGCATCTTTGAAGACTGAATAGCAGCAAAGACTTAGATCTAAGCAGGGAACAATTCTAAAGCATCTACCTGCTTTTCTGGTTTAATTTCATGCAGAGAAACAAGCCTCAGCATACATCTGCCTTGGTCCTGGTCTGTTTACCACAATGGTGAGGAGCAGCCACAACAACATGGAGCTGCTTTTCAGCCAGTCCATGAGCAGACCAGTTCTGAGCTGGCAATAACCAAGTTAGGGTTTCCCTCCTCTTCTCAGTTCCTTAGTATCAAGAAGCAAACCCAGCTGCCAAAAGCCATTTCTGCTCTTCACAGAGAAAAACTTTTTTCCATCTTTTCCAGGAGGCTTTGAAAGTGGTGTTAGGGAATTGCAGGCAGAGAAAACTTCACTGTCCTCAGTACACGACCATCATGGCTGTTGTGATCCTCATACATACAGCAGAATATTTTCAGTCCTCCTTAAGGAACAATTTCCTCACAAGCTGAATTTAACTTATACTGCTAACAGAGATTTCTTCTATGAGACATTGAGCCATCCAGTGGCACAGGCTGAAACAAACTACTACATGTACTTGTTAATACATTTCTCCAGTTCCTTTCCTTCTAGTGACTATGAAAAAAAAAAAAAGGCAATAAAACACCTGTTTAGCAATTACTGCAAACAGAACTGAAGATGATGAACATTTATAATCATTTAAGGTCAGAAAGAAGTGGTCTCTCAACATTGATTTAATAGAGAATAGGAATGGGGGGGAAAAAAAAAAAGAAAGGAAACACTGGAAAATTACAAAAAGTCAAAGTTTCACAGAATCACTCTGCAACCTTAACTCACCTCTTTGCACATATATGCTTTTCTACATGCAATAGTTAACATCAGATCTCAATCTTTGTCCCCCCTGCAAATTCTTGTCATACTACTTGAAGTTAATTTGTCCCAGATCACCTCATTCTTGTGAACACTAGAGTAGTGTGATTGCAAAAGAATAATTTAGTATCTGAAATAGGAAGTGATAAGTATCTATACACAGAAGCACAGATGCAACCATTGAGGGGTTAAATGAGCTAATAAGTATGGTGTGAGTGGATTTTACTTTGTTTTGTGGGGTTTTTTTTAAGATTGTGAACAAATTAAATGCTGAATAATGGTGCTATTGCAATAATGGGTAGAGCTTGGCTTAACATGGGCAAAGAAGAGAAATCATTAACAAATAAAATAGGGAGCACCTCAGGGGACACGCCTACAGACAGTCTGTCACCCACTGGTTTTAACATTTCAATTCAAAATTTAATTAGATATCAATTTCTGAATGCCTAAATAAAAATCAGCCCTTTTGCCTAGAATCAGCATGCTGCAGCTTTCCCTGATAAATCTGAGGTTCTAACAACATCCCTCTTCCTCAATTTTGTGGGGAAAGAATATCTAGAAATTACATTCTTGGTTCCAGCAACCCAACAAACCACCTAACAAAAGTAAAAGGTTTTAATAGCAGTATTTAGCTCATCACTGAGGCACCAAAAGCAATAGCAAAGCTTTAGAAAAAGCATGTGTGAAGCAACAAGATTTTGCACTAGGCTAACAAAGGGCAGGGCTGAAAGTTTCTGGTATCCCTGGTTAATAAGGAAATATTTCAATGATTGTGAAAGCAATGTCAGTCTTCTCTCATTCTAGTAAAATTTCTCTAAAATAAGCTAAAATTGTTATTACAGAATAGCTTGTCTACACAACAACAAATGCTGATTTTCTACCCATTCACATAAGAGCACCAAAGCTCAACTGTCTTTACCTAAAACTTATGTCAGCTTTATTGTTATTATTCAAGTCTTCCCAAGATTTCTTCTTTTTTTTTTTTTTTTTCAAGAAAAAATGAAAGGCAATCTTAATTTTAGAGTAATGGAAAGTTAGTAAAACACAGTGATTTTTAGGGAAAACTTTCACCTTAAAAGGCTAATTTTAAGTAACCTTAGGATCACACCAAAATGTATAGGTTATCTAGGAAACTACTACAAACAACACTCTCTACATAGTCACTCTTGTGAGCCAGTAAGCAACACTCTCAACTTCATGGGACTCCCTGCTGATGCAGTATTGTCAGACAGAGCATTTCAGTCTCTAAGTATAAATAGCTAATTTAGGTTGTCATAAAGAATGAGAGGTGCAAAAGAAAAGCTGATAATTCTGTTCAGGGGACAAACTAAGCTCTAATCAATCTTTCCCTTTCTAAAGTAAATGCAGCAAGTCAATTTAATGTCCAGATGATAGAGCAGGTGTATTCTCTGTCACAATATATAGTCCTGGTGTCTATTTTTTCTTACCAAGGCAACCAGCATTTGGAGGAGACCAGCAGCATAAAGCATGTCAGGGTTTCAAGAGACATTAAAGCTGAGTTTTCATCTACCAAAAAAATAAACATAACTACAGCTTTCTGAAGTAATTGTTAGCTACTTAGAAATATGAACTGTTGTGCAAATGTGAGCTACCTTCAGTACTGATCTCAGTGCATTTTTCCATGGGGATTTATTGGACTGGCAGATTCTATACTTCAGAAATAATTCAACACAGTTGTAGTAGGCTTAGCTGTGTTCTGCAGCAGGTGGGCAGGATGAGACTGTAAACCATCTGTCCATTCATATATCTTAGCCACAGAACTCCCTTTTTCAATAATACTCAAAAATCAGATCATTAGATGACTGATCAAATCATCTCCATTTTGGAGATGGGAAATATGAGGCCTGGGCTCCTCCATCAAGTTAGGGCTGAAGTCTGTAGTGTCCATTCCTTTTGTGACAGTGCCCTACTCACTGGGCAATTTTCCTTCATCTTCTACAGTATCTCTCCCTACATGAGGTTCCCTACCTACCCCTTTGTGTGGGGTGTCCACAGAGATGGTTTACAAAGAGAGTGGGGTGGTTTCCTCCCCTCATGTTAATTCAGTTTATTCAGGCTATTCAGCATATACATTATCCAGAAATACCTTAAGGAAGATGCAGTCTCCAAGTTTCATAGCTGCACTTCACGTTTTATTGTCATTATTATTGTTTTATTGTAATAATTACCCATAGTTTTGCAGTGAACTACACTGAAATAGCATTCAGTATGCTGGAGTCATCTTAACTGTGGACTATGTCAATCTAAAGTGAAACATCAGAGGGTTTCATGTTCCCTCCAGCATGGGAAAGGACGGTTTGGCCCAAGGTGATTGATCTTTGACTCATGTCAAAGAGCAAATACCAGTGCCAGCAGTGGAGGATGATGCTAGTGGCTGCATGGAGGAGGTTCAAGGGAGAGCAACTTCTCCCTGGGGCTACAGATGCTGATATCAGGGCTTAGGCACCTTCCCACTAAAAGGGCTGGAGAAGCTGTGTTGGGGCTGCCCTGAAGGCTGTGACTGTGCAGAGGAGTTGCCCAACCATGCAGAAGAGTTGCCCTCCTGTGGCTCTGCAGAAGAAGGGCTAAGAAGTGTGTACTTTAATATGACCAGTATTCCCAACTTATTTCAAAAGCACTAAGGCCTGGGCAAAAGGAGAATCTTGTCAACAATGCTTAATGGCATACAAAATATTGCAAAATTTGTACATGGAGCTGTACATATTGAGACAAGGACTGGGAAGGCCTCCTGTCTTCAGGCAGCTGACTGCAATCCCAACAGTAGCAGTCAGATGAAAAGCTGCATCTCCTCCAATTCATAATGCCCAATATGATCCTGTTCCCAACTAGATCAACAGTGCTTGTTGTGTTTCTCTTTCCCATAGACACTGTCAAATTATTAAGATAAGGATCGTGACCATCTTATTTGCTAAGAACCTTGTGAACAGATAAATTATTAAACCCTAAAGGATCCACAGCCCTGTTAATTACTTAATACAGTATCATCTTTGACAGAATATCTCTGCTTTGGTAAGGGGCTATCTTTGCTTGGCCACTTAACCCAGCAGCAAACACAAGCTGGTTCAGCTTCACTGTACAGCACAGGGGGAGCATCAAAGCCTTGAGCTAAACTGTTTCCTAACAAAGTTTCTGGCTGTTTTGGGAACCAGAGGGAAGTTTCTTACCAGCTTCCAGTGGGCAGAAGGGGCTGCACATTTCCAAACGGACATTGAACTCCGTGATAGCAATTCCTGTCAAAGCATTTAATTGATTTCTGAATTGGGAGACACCCCGAGGATGCAAATCCTACTGCTGAGCAGCACCAGGGCTCAGTATAAAGCCTCTGTGTTACCTAAACCACTAACACGTGTCCTGGCCCCTTTAACCCCCTGTTGCCTGTTCAACATTTCCTTGGCGTTTTCCTTCACCATTGCCCGGACCCCTCACTGTGCAGAAGTCGAGGTGTAGTTCACACAGTGCAAAACACCTTTATTTTGGAGGAAGGACAACGGAGCTTTGTCGCTCTCCAAGCGGCATAAAAGCCCCGCATTAGTGGAGGTGACAAAGTGACCCCCGGGCTGCCCAGTGCAGAGAAGCCTCAGCCCCTGCAGCCCGCAGCGTGGCTGGCTGTGAAGCACAAACCCCTCACACACGCAGCAGCAACCAGGCTGAAAAAGCAGTAGGAAGAGGGACGGGCGGTGCAGAGCTCGGTTTGCCCGAGGCCTCGCCGAGCCTCGGCCCCCCGTGAGGCCGGCACCCGGCCGGCCCCTGCCCACGCCGGGCCTGGGCTGCACCGCCGCAAACGCTTGGTGCTTCCGCCGGGATCTACTGTTGTGAGGCTCGGGACTGAAGAGCAATTCAATTAAAGCTCTCTTGCTAGCGCAGAGGAACGCGAGGCAAGCTCTGAGCTGGAAACTGGCTCTCCGGGCGCAGCCCTCGCTTCTGGGTGTTTTCCGCACGGACACACACGGGCAAAGTCACTCACCTGGGGGTCACGCAGCAACAAGGTCCACACTCCATCTGCTTACCAAGAAAGCCAACATAGTGTTAAAAAGCAACCAGGATGCTCAGACCAGATTGGACTTAAGACAGGAAATTATCTTTTCAAATGTTGGTTGAACGATAAGAAGCTTTTAAAACTAAAGAAATGAATGATGTATGCAAAGCTGTACTTGAAATGATTCTGGTGTTGCAAATTGCCATGCTCTTACTGTGGAGCTGATGAAAATAAATGAAGCTCTGCCTTGCTGGGCTTTTTCCTCCCCCTTCTAATAAATGAAATGAAAAAGCCCCATTATTGTGCCACCTGCTTCAAATTCCTAATTGTGGTAACTGAATTCTGAAATTGTTTGTTAGCTGTGTAATATCACAGGCATTAAAAATACTGAGAGGCTATTAAGTTCTTTAAAACACAGCATTGGATAAAAAGGTGCTGCTATCTTCAGATTTTATTTCCATGAAATAACTTTTCCAGTGGAGAAATGCATTCAAATGCTACAAGAGCACCCGGGAAAAAAAAAATCCCTGTTAATTTAACAGTTAGAGAAACTGCAAAGTAAAGACTGAGAAGAGGTCCCATGGCATATTTAAACATTTTTAAAAGAGAGCAGTACACCATTCTGCTTGTATTTTTTCTAGCACAGAAATACAACAATTTCAGAAGACAATAGAAATGACATGAAATTCTAATGCACTGTTTCTGGTGAACAGGTAGGTGTGTGCACGTGTATCTCTGAAGTGCCCATAACCACGGAATTCTGCTGTATGCCTGAACTATTCCTGCATGTGTGTATCATGCATCTCATTTAATTTCAGTTTCTCTTTTTAATAATGTTCCAACGACATAGATCTGTTTTCCAAATTTTAAACCCAGTAATTATCAAGAGAAGCTAGAAAGAATTGTTCTGGAATATTTTATCTTTACAAATAGTCTTTCTGGAGATCCAAATCCCATTGTTTAGTTAATTTTAATGAGAAAGGACTGGAATACCTTAAACATTATTGAGAAAAGTTGTCCTACTTGTCCCCTAGATAGTCTTTTATTTCACAAATAAATATGTGGATAAAACATATTATCTATATCCATATAAATTACTCGACAAGAAGAAACCCTCTGCCTTAGATTAACTTCTAATGTGTAAAATCCCAGCACAGAAATGACGAAAGGGTTAAAATAACAATCTCAGAATTCAAGTCAGCTGTGACAATATTCAGCACACTGAACTGCTGAAATCTACATGGAATTAGACAGCCCTTTGCCCATCGAACCAAATTAACCAGTTTGCCTATTTCCTTGCATAAGCAGTATTTTGAAGTGCAGGGAAAAGGAAGAAAAGGGGACGTTTCTCCTGATGTTTATTTCTGGGCACTTCAAAAAGTGCACCCACTTGCTGCCTTCCCCCCTTCCCAGCTCTGGAGGCTGGAGTTACCAGGCAGCCTCAGGACAAATCCCAGTAACAATTCTTTCTCAGTTTTGCCCTGGCACACAAAGGTGTCCTGTTGGCAGCAAAACCTGGCTTCATGGAACAAGAGGAGATTCCTGCCACAAGTGCAAACACTGTAATCTGAATGGGTTTTAAAGGAACAATAGAACAAGAAGGGAACAACCAAAGAGCTTTGTTGATAAAGGTGAGAAAAAAAAAAAAAAGTTAACTCTAAATTGATTAAAACAGAAAGTGAGAAATTCCAAATGGAGTTTGGCAGATGTTGTTCAAAGAACATTGCAAAAAGTTTGCAAACAAGGAGCAAATACAGATCTCATTGGGATGAAGAGGAAATGAGAAGTTACACATCCCTAGCTAATTTATTTGATTATTTTCTCTCCTTTGTAGAGTACAGGTTGACAAACTCCAAGTTGTGTTTTGATTGATATTTCAAACGGTATGAGGATGAATTTGTACACCCATATTTTAACTCTTGACTTGCTCAGTTGTTACCACTGCTGATTTGATTATTGTGCTGGCTGTAATTTCACAAAGAGCCTGAACCAAGGTGCTGCAAACAATGCCACCCTGCTACCCTGCAAAAGGTAGCATGGCCACAAAAAAATGGCCACACTGAGATCCGTGCTCTTCGACGTGCAGGAGCTGAAGATTTCCATGTGTGTACCTATAGAGATAGCACAAGAAATTCCTTTTCAAACCATATTTTGGTGAGAAAGTGTGAAAAAAAATGCACAGGGCAAAAATGTGAGTGATGGGAGAGTTGTGGCTCTTATGCAAACAAATGTTTGTGAGTATTTCCCTGCAACTAACCACATCTTGTTTGTACACGCTGCGTGACATTAGAAAGAGAATATTTAAAAATACAGGCTCACATCTGCAGAAAGAGCAGCACTAATTATGAGAAAACACAGAAAATGGACGTAAAATGCAGTAATATATGCAGAGGGTTTTTTTAACCCCTCTAGAAGGAATAGGAATGAAAACCTGGTAAAACAGGACTAAAGCAAACATTAAATCTAAACACGCGTGACTATCTAGCTGGAGTATCTTATTTAGATTTTTCAGCTATTTATTGTCTGTTAATTTCCTGTGTTCCTGTTTTTCTATTGAAGCATCAAACACCAAAGCACAAACCTTCACACTGGCTCTGCATGCTTAATAAATCCATACACACATACTTTCTATATGCTTACGTAGGTGCTGAGGATCTGTATTTATATACCCTGAAATACCTGCTTTTTGCAGAGTGACTGGCACAACACAGTAGTCTTTTTAATTCACCTCATGTAAAAGCCAAACATTTCCTAACATGATTTCTTCTCCATCTTTTGTGATGAACTTCATCACAAAGCTGTAGGTAGCAAGTTTCATCCGTACATCTAAGGCTCAATATGATTTTTTTTAGTATGAAAAATAAAGGGAAAAAGCAGGGGAAATATTTTGAAAGTCAATTAAAATTTTGTGTACGTTTTCATTTTTTAATGATAAATTAAGTTACTAATTTTGTCCGTGCTCTTTGTAGACACTGCAGGTTTAATTGCTAATTGTTAACTGCGAATGAATACATTTGCATATTAATTAGCTCCCAATTTACATTTTTAATTTGCTTCCTTCAAAAGGTGCAAGATAAAAGGTCGTGTTATTTTAAATAATTTATGCTTTATTGCATGAAATACGCTAATATGAAATGTGCCTACTAATTTTAACCCCTTTTCTAAGAAGCAAAGTAAAGAACATTAAAAAGAAAGACAAATCTGGGGGTGTTTTGAAAAACAACTTTATGCCGTGTTGTTCTTCAGCATCAGAACTTGCTTTTTTTTTTTTTCTGAAGCACGATCTGGTTGAAAATTAATGTGTTCTTTCCTTCACCATCAGTTTAAAAAGTGATAGGATATTTGAAGAACAAAACAGCTGCCGAAGGGGGATTGATTGTTGTTTCCTGCAGAGGATTAACAAAAAAGGGTCTTTCTTGCCCTCCCCCTCCATCCCTCACCCCAATATATTTTTCAAGGAAATGAAAAAAAAAAAAAAAAGGGTAATTTGCCAAAAGCATCTTGCTTACAAGGAAAATAAAAACCCACATGTTTTTCTGTGTCCATGTGTACTCACGTATCAGGCTTTTGGTTTTAATAGTCAGCAAGGAAAATCAAACAGGAAAAAGATGATCATAACAAGATAAGCTTAGGGAAGGAAAGTCTGTTTGTTTGCTTGCTTGTTTGTTTGTTTGTTTTTATGTGACCTTAAGGGTCTTCTTAGTGGGGAATTTCAACATGATGCTCTATACATAGAAATGTGGTTAGGTAAAGATGTTATTACAAGTGATCCTACTGCTCCACAAGAAAGTGTCAAATAGAAGCCTAAAAAATGGAGAAGCATGATCTGATCACATATTACAACTGATTACACAAACACCTTCTTTTATTTCAGTTTCCTTTTGCTTGCTACAGTGAATTCACTCTGAAGAGGGTTGTGCTTACTAAGGCTTTTGTTGCCATAATTGTTGTACAAGTACAAAAGAATACTATTACTCATATTATATATACTTAGCATGAGAAATAATCTTTCCAGTTAAGAAGAAACTGAGGTACTCAGCCAGAACATTGTAAGGTCTTCAACAGGAAGAGCAGACCTGAAAGGAAGTTGTGTGCAGTCCTTTCTCCTCTATCCTTATTAAAAAAGACTGGTAACTGTGACCAGTATGTGCATGAAACTGAATGATGTCCTATACAGAAGAAGGAAACATAAGAAGTTTTAAGAACAAAATTTTCAGCATTGGAAATATAATGGAAAATACCTGCTTCCCCCAGCCTCCTAACCTGAATCCTTTTTCCTTTCTAGATTAAAAAGTCTTCCAACCATATTCAGTAAAGTAGCTTTGATTAGATTTCCAGCAGCATATCAACTGCATTAGAGAATTTTAAACAGAACTTGTGGTTTTGGTTGCTTGACAAGGATAAAAAAAATAAAAATCTCCTTAGTTCTACCACACACAAAACACTAGGAGAAATAACAGCAATGAAGCATTATTCCCTCTAGATGTGTCAGCTGCATAATCAGATCTTCAACTGTATTACTACAGTTCTGGAATTTGTGGATTTCTGTTGTCTTACATCTATGCTAGCCTCAGAAAAGCACTGCCAGTTTGTCCATTTAGAGCAATCAAGAAAACTATAAAGCAGTCTCAATATTTTTCATTTCAAACAACACTGACATTCCATGAAAACAACCATGGCCGTCAAAACCCATCAGCTTCTAGCAAGCACAAGCTACTAAGGAAGGTATGACTCTAGAAACAAATTAGAGATGGCTGGAAAGAAATTGCCTTTGATGAGGAGGGGAGAAAGAAAGGAAAGGAAAGAAAGGGCAAAATAAAAAGAAGACAAGAGAGCTGGGTTAACACATATCAGTTACTTGGATACAGCTGATCCTGACTTTTGTGATGTACATGAAGCAGGTAGTGAAGTTAGGAGCATTGTGACTTAAGAAAATCTCAGAGAACATCATCCTTTTGTAGGTCTTGTTCTCATCCTATCAGCCTGATTGATGCTTCAGTGCATTGTACATAAGACTGAGCTTCCCAAATTCAGGTATTAACTGGAATTCTTTTAGATTTATTCTTTATATCTGATCATAGTGAGGGAAAAAAAGGCACCAAAATATGCAAAAATGCAACTGCAGAAAACCAGCACGTTGCTCCTTACCACTGTTTACTTTTAAAGTTTCCTAAACAAGCACTGCAATTTATCAGTCAATTTTAGTTAATAAATCTACTTAAAGCCAGGCTAAATCATGAAGCTAGAGATTTGTGCACGTGAGGATAATATATGACATTCTCACTGCTTTTGCTTAGAGTAGTAGTCCAAATATTTTCACTTCTTGCAGGTTGTGCTGATCTGTAGTATAATTTAAATCCTCCAGCCATTCATTCTTAGCCACACCACACATCATCAGCATTCCAAAATACAAAAGAATTTCCACTTCTTTAATTAAAACAAGGAGCTGGGCTGAGTCCTGACACTGGCAGGGAGAGACTTGAGCTTAAGGGTCAGATCCTCAGCTGAGGTAAACTCACAAAGCTTAGCTGGAATTCATGAGGCTCTCCCAGGTTATCTAACTGAGGATATAGTCCTTATATATTTCTAGCATCAAGCACTGTTTCCAAATACACCTGGAGTGCCTGGATGTCATTATTACTAATCCATAGCTCTCCAGCACCTTTAATGAAGATGGGTGTAGAGCACTTCACAGATTTTTGGACCAGATTGCACCCATAGGAAAACTAGACTAAGTGAGGAGGAGTGCTCCTGAAAAAAACCACAGGAGAGAGAAGGAATAGCAGCACAGCTTGAAGCAGAAATTGCACCTGGCTGGTAGCTGAGTGATTGTTTGCACACTGTTTGCAAATGCAACCAGTTCTGGGCTAAAACAAGGCAGCAGTTCAGGAGTACCCATGCACAACTAAACAAGTTGTGCATGGTAATAATTTCTTCATTTTACTTATGACAAACAGTAATTTGCTCACGGTTATGTAAATGTATTCTTAGCCAGGTAACATTTTTCATTGCTTGTATCACAGACAGGAGCTCTGCAGTTAAGAAACATACACAATTAGTTTAAAAAAATATATAAATCATGATAAAGAGCTTCTAAGATTTACTGTGTCACAGATTCTGCCAGCATTTCTCCCAGTTTCCAGCTACCTAGATAGTTAATCAAGCAATAAGTGATCTGTAACAAAGCCACGAGGCAGGTTGCAATATGATCAGAGTGAGACTTTCTACTGGGGAAGGCTGTTCTGTCACAGGATTGAGGTTCTTCATCTTAACTGGTTATATCCATTTCTCATGCAATTCATCCCGAGTGCAGGGAGCTTTATGATCCAAGAGGGGTGTAGCTGTCACTCCTGAAGAGCTACTTCTTCATCTGGAGGAGCATTAATCAGTTTAAAGATTTACAGATCAAAGCCAGAGCCTGAGCTGGTCCCAGCAGTGGTCTTAGAGAGGAGAGTGGTAGAACAGAACCCTGCCACAGGCTGTGCAGGTGTACTGGTGAATACCTGGGCCTCTGCATCCTGCAGGGCCATAATCTCTATGTTACTACTTTGGTTAGCTTTACAAACAATGAATCACAGAAATCCCTCTGAAATGTGACAGGCATCCATTTCAGTGACCTCCTCATCCATGGTGGAAGAGGTGCAGCAAGCCCTGGATGGAAAACAACTTTCTGGGTATGTCCATATGGACAATAAACTGACTGTGGGCACCAAGAGCATCACAGCCCTGCACATGAGGTAATCAAGTCCTGCAAAGGCTGCAGTATTACAGCTCAGAGCTGTGATCTCCAGACTCCACACCAGCATCTGGCTGTCACAGTCCTGACCCACTGCATGGAGGGGCTGGTTGCCCCGAGCAGCACTCTAGCCCTGAGCAGCACTCTAGCCCTGAGCAGCACTCTCCCCCACTAGTTAACTGCACTATCAGGTCAAAAACACTCATGAGAAGTTGCAGAGATGAATTGATATCAGGACTAAGACTTGATGTTTGTACTACAACTGGAAGTCAGAGATGGAGGAGTGAGTGACAAATGCACAACAGTCGAGTTGGAATGGAGCAGAGCAGAGAAGGAACTGCAAGAGATGGAGTTATTTAAAAGCTGATAGCTTATTCTATTTTATTTTTGTGAGTTATTCAATGAAATGAGGCCTGAAGTTTTGGAACGTGTTCCCCATGCTCTGACAGTAATGGCTTGTGGGGTATGAGGCTGACTACTTTAAACCTATCAGACCTCTGTGGCAGTGGAAACTGGTTTAAAAGGCCCATTGCAGTGTGTAAATGTGAGACTGTGTGACACGTGTGTCACTCATGAAACGTGGACGAGCCCTGAGTAACTTTGGTAACAGTGGCTTGTGCCAAAGAGTGACTGAGCAGTAGAGGATTGTTTTCCCTGAGTGGCTGCTTGCTCCAGAATGCTTCTGCAGGATGGTCAAGTTAACCTCCTTATGAAGCAGCCTTCTTCCAGACACTTCCCAGGACTCCCCCACAGCATTTCTTCAACCAAAAAAACTCTCAGTGCTACTGAAAGCAGGGAGCCTGATTCTCCTTATGCCGGGTTGAGCCTCAGGACTAAAGCACCAACACAAACCAGTTTGCCTGCTCTGTAAACTGAGAACATTTTCCATGGACTGAGTGGAAGGGGAAGCACATGTCGAGAGCCCCCAAGCATCGTTTCCGCAGAAGGATTCTGTTCACTGCAAAAAGATCCAAGATGTGAAAAGATATTTGAGAAAATTTCATGAAGAATTTGAGTACCCTCTGCTGTAATAAGCAGAAGGTGTTTAATAAACATGATATGCAGCAGTTGCTAAGCAGAATCTGATTTATGTACAGTAGCAGTTAGAAGCAACTACACATCAGGGTTGTACACTTTATTTGACTGTGAATTCTGATTTTCTGAGGGAAGCAATTCTGCTGAACTTTATTATAATCTGCTTACAACATGGGTAGCAGTATTATAAATGAGTCTCAAATTACATAGCAAATCTTGTTGTCTTCTTGGGCAAATAAGAAATCTATATCACTTGCTTTAATTGTAATACGGGTCATTATCAAGGGTAAAACACTTTCCAAACCCTTCTGATAGCTGAAATCAAACAGAACTGAGAAGCAGAATGTAAGATAACTCAGTGTACCTGAGATGGTATTGCATCTGCTCAGTGCATCACTAAATTCTATGTATTAATATTTACTCACATCATATTAAAATCTTGTCAAAAAGTTATAGAGAGAAGTATTTAAACTTCTCTTCCCCTTCCCTTCCTCCTCTTTCCCTTCCTCTTCCACTTTCTTTTCCCCTTCCCTTTTCCTTCATCAGTACATTAGGAATTTTAAAATAAAATATTAGGAGACTCAGGAGAGCCCCACAATGGATCTGTAGTACCAGCAAGTGGATAATGACATTCATATCACTCAAGTCAAACAGACAAAGGGATCCTGCTTCACAACAGTCCCTCAACCCAATGAAAACATTTCTGGCCACGAGTGTGTCCTGCACATTGGAAGGGCTTGGATTTTAGGTCCTTGGCAAAATGTCCTATTCTCTTTTGTAGATAACCAAATTTAGATGCTCTTTTTTTTTTTTTTTTTTTTTTTTTTTTTTTTTTTGTTTGCAGGATCCAGATTTTTTTTTTTGCATGCAGTACAATTTATTTATTTTATATAAATAAACACAGCTATGGGAGAAGAGCATGGCAGTCTAAATTCATCCAGACACAAAGCTGGCATATACAAAGGTACCACACAGACCTCTTTGCCCCGAGGCTACCTGACTTACACCAGTGCTGCCACACTCTACAGGAGTCAGTCTTGCCTCAAATTTTTACTGGATCAGAGGATGCTCATTTCTAGAAGAAACTTCTCCCCCTGTTCACATCTGCAGAGTCACCCTTGATGAAGACACCTCTGCCATAGGTGATGTGTTCCTGTTCCACCTGTAGAAAGCACAGCCCTCCCTGCTGGTGTCCCACACCAAGGCAGACTCTGCACTGCAGGCCAGAACACTTGTGGATAAGAACCTTCAAAGCCCACTTTGTTTACAGTGATGCTGGGTTGTGTCAAGCTAAGTTCTCACCCTCTTTCCTGCTGGCCTGCTCTCTGAGGTTTGTTTCCCTCTCTCAATCAATAATGGCTTAAGTACCAAATAGAGTTCCCATCCCCCAGCACTAATAGACCCTTATGCAGTCAGGAAGCATCAGGATGAACCCTCAGTTACCACGGTGCACCCTGTTTAATGTATGCATTTTTATGGCCTCTGATGTATATGGTTCCATTACTGTCTATGAATACAGAGCACTGGTGCTAGTTAATGTATTATTTATTTTATTGCCCCTTTGTATAAGCTGCTATTTGTAATTTGGAATTTTATATACTCTGGTTCTGTAATGGTTTCATAATGTGTACACAGCTCAATAATTAAAAAAATAGATCTTACCACCTCACCTCCAGAGCCAAGTTTGTTTATGCTGCTAACTGCACACCCTGGCCAGCAACAGCCCCAGCTGCCTGCTGCCCCTCTGCCCCCAGCCCTGGCAGCCCCACCAGCACCCTGAGAAATACAGCAGCACCTTCTTCTTCCTCTGTGATAAGAGATAATTTCCCTAGAATATTAGAATTTTCAGATTCCTAGCCCTAACACATGTCTGGCTGCCACAGCCCCCTCATTTCTGAGCCCCATGAGCACAGGGGCTGTCCAGTGCTTGGCCCCACACTGGGGGAAACATTTTCCCTCTCACCAACAAAGCAGGTTGCTGCCAGTACAACCTCATGAAGCACACTGGGGAATGGGAAGAGGCAACTTCTCTCTCCTGGCAGGGCAATCCAGCTCCAGTTGGCCTCCCAGCACCAACCTGAGTGCCCTGAAGCACCACTGGTCCTCTTGCCAGCCCATGACAAGGACCTTGTCACTTGTCCCAGTGGCCTGAAAGTTGACTTGCAAAAATCCACATCCTTTTGGGTGTCACAGCCTGGCCACACAACCATGTTTGTGGATTTTAGTACTTTTTGCCTCATTCAAACATGCTGAAACTACGACCTGACCTAATACATAAGAAAGCTTCATATACAATTATTTGCTGTCCTCCTCCTCACAGATGTCAACCAAAGCACATGGCAGCTGCACAAAAACCCTTTAGTTTCAGTACCAGGTCTGCAAAATGCCACTTGGCCACCACAAAGGGGCTCTACTGGTTCTTCAACTGAAGGAGAATGCCCTTAAACCAGCTTGTCCACTGGCCAGGAAGATAACACTGTGGGTTGTTTGATTGTGATTTTGCACAGCAGCACATGCACTTACTGGTTTTGGCTGAAGAGGCACCAGTAATTCAAAGTCTTACTGCTGCTGGAAGCTGGGAGCAATATGAAGGGACTGGCTGCCAGGAACAGCTTTCATCTTCCCAGCTCTGTGGCTGGGAGCAGAGCTAGGAGATCACACAGGTGAGGGTCAAAGAAAGGAGAGGAAGACACTGAGGAAGGAAATGAAGAAAACCTTGGCTTAGTTCATGCCAGTCACAGAAGGGAGAGTCAGCAAACCCAGAGCAGTTTGCTCTGCTCTTTTCACACCACATGAGTCTGAGACTGTACCATGCAATGCACAAAGCATCAAACTGACACAGAAAGGATTAATGAGCAGACTCTGTGGCAGCATTGGAATCAGGCAGTCTGACACAGGTCCTTGCACACAGGCAAGTCACTGGAGGCCACCTCACCCCAGTGATGCACAGAGCCTAGGCATGCAGGCACAGGGAGCAGGCACCAGAGGAGGGATCTGAGGTGTACAGAGCACAGTGCAAGCCAGGGCAAAAACTGTGGGCAAGTGATGAGACCTGGGCAAGAGTGAAATGAAGAAGCAGTGTCAGTGTTTAGCACACAGAGACTGACCTGTTGTGTTTACTGCCTGCCTGGGAGAGCAGACTCCACTATCAGGTGGGGCCAACAGGCACAACAACTTAAAGAACTATTGCCAGGTATAAATTGTGTTAGGCTGGATTCTACCTCACAGCTGAGCTGATAAAAATAACCAGTGCTAGTAACAGGTGGTAGAGAACAGCAGCAAGAGAGAAGCTTTCTCTGTTTAATTTAACCAAGTACACACACACACACACACACACACACACACACACACACACACAAGCAAACTAGACAGTTTTTCAGAAATGAGGATGCAGATGAGAGATTCAAGGACAGTTCTAACTTGCCCTCTGTCAATTTACAAGTGAATTTATTCCAGACTATTCATACATGAATATTTAGCATGGCAACAATTACATCCAATGACACCCATGAGATACACAGTACTGAAGATGCTCTCCAAGGAACATGCACAGTGCTTGATGTCAATTTTTTAACTGGACTGAACATTTGAAAAGTGAGAATTCTATTTCTTTAGATCTTGCCATAATATCTGCTTTAGTTATTAGATTAATCTCTATCTCTTATAATCTTGCTGATGTGTTTTGTAAATGAGGGGTCTGATTGATTCACACCAGTAGCAATGGATACGTGACAGGAAGCAAAGGGAAGAGGCAGTGGCTGCTGAGGCATGTTAAAATAGCCTGTGGTCAATCTTATTCTTCATGCAAAGACCTTGTTGCATAAAGGAAAAAGGAGGGGGGAGGGAGAGAGGGGGAATCACTCAGGGTGTAAATTCAACAGACTTAAGGACATATAAAAAAGAAGATGGCTTCAAGTCCCAAAATAAGATTTAACCCCAAAACCACAAAATGGCCCAGAGAAGGTCTATATGTGGCTGGGTAGAATGCTTCCCTGGATGGATAATTTATTTTCAATATGAATCTCTCTGCTTATCCTGCCCTATTAAAAGCCCTGGCTGTGGAGCACATTAATAGCTGGGGAGAAAAAAAAAATAAATAATGCCATGAATATTCATACTAAACATTCCAGATACAAACCTCTGACAAATCCAGTAAAATGGGAACCAGGGAATACAGAGGTCACACCAGATGCAATTACAGCTGTGATTACTTGCCTTGCAATCCTACTTAATTCAGGGTCCACATTAAACTGGACACCACTCCAAAGAGCATATTTACCCAGGGCTGAGACAATAAAAAGATGTCCTTTGCTCACCATGGGATGTTCTAAGCAGGCAGTACCCTGGCCATGGTCTGTAATTCACATGGATGCTGGCTCCACTGCACAGGGTGCAACATGAGAGGCCCACAGCTACACCTGGAAGCTTTCTGGTTAAGACAGGACATGTGTCACTTCCAACAGCTTTCTAGTAACCACTAAAAATGCCTCTCAGAGGTGATTATCACTCATCTCTCCTGCATTGTACCAAATACACTTTCTTTTGCCAGTAACAGAATGGATTTTAGCAGCTAGACAAAGTCTACTGAGAGTGAAAGAGAAAGACAAGATAGTCCACTAAATATTTTCCCCAAAACATAGAAATCCATTTATCAATTATACTTGTCTTCAGACATTAAAACTTTCTAAAGGGGTTTTACAGCCTGAAAACACGTTCTTCATGGGAATGACAAGTTGTTTTACCTAAAAAAAAAGTAGCCCTGGAACTCCTTCACAAGGCATGGGAGTGTGTCTGCATCTCTGGTCCTTGCAGCACAATCTCCAGAGAGCTCCACTCAAAACTCCACCTGCCAGTTTGCATGGTTGGACTTGATAATATAAACCCCAGACACCATGGGACTTTCTTCTAGGCAGAAGTATTAAGTTGCACCACATTATTCACCGAGTTAGAAAAGAACAAACATTTAATAATTGCAAAATTAAAAGCAAAATTCTGTAGGACTGGGATAAGGAGATAAATCATGAAGGGATTAGATACTGCTGAACAGAATAATGCAATGAGGTCAAGAAATGAAACTAAGCCTTTGGCTCATCAGTATTCCTCTAAAAAGCAATGGCACTGCCTTTCTGAAATTAATTTAGTCCTTGTCCCTGCCACTCTTTAGACATTGTGGGAGAAGTCAGTTATTGGCCTCTTTACACTCATTTCTAAAACAGCTTGTTTGGTACAAACTCTGCTTCTGCATCTGTCTCCTCTCCACCTGAGAATTATGAGCTTGATGGCACCATTTACCCAAAATATTCAGAAAGTTTATTCATGCATTTGAACCAGTTTCTTGTTTTCCCACTAATAATCCAGATGATCACTAATACAAAGAGTCAGGACCAGATAGAGTTACTGGGAGAAAGCCATCAAATCATACCCTGAGACAAAGTGGTCTCTTTGAAGCTGTTCTAGACTCATCATCAGCACCACCCTCTCCCAATAAAGCTAAGAACACCATGGTGAGGTCAGGATACAGATACAAAAAGGTACATAAACTGTGAGTAATTCCTGCCTTAATGGGAATTTTACCATTCTGACCACTCTGTGACTAAGCCCCAGCTTAAATTTATTATTTTTTTTTCCTGACTAGGCATTAATCCAAGATAGGCAGAAATACAAAATGCAGTTTAAATTGAATATGTAGATTTTTCTGATTAAGGTTTTCAGCTCTTTCTGGGGTGTTGTGTAGAGCAATGTCTGGGTTGTTGCTGGTGATATCCTGAAGGAGAGAATCCAGGAGAGAGGGGAAGCCACCTAACATTAACAGAGGAGCCTCAGCTAAGGCTGATCCTCCTGGTTCACTCCAAGGGGTCCATGGAAGAAAAGAGAGCATCCCAGAAAGTAATTCCTCCCTTGAGATCTCAGCCACCCTCTAGAAGCCTGACTCCACTTGGTTACTTAGGATTATTTTGGCAGCTAGGCTCTTTACCCATGTCCCTCAGAGGGGCTGACTCAGGGCTTTGTGCCTTAGGGAGGGGGGTTGCAGATGAGATTAAAACTGTTTTGTCACTGTATTGTCAGGATTTTTATTTGGGAAATCTGAAATCCAAGTAGACTAAGGTTTTGCTAGGCACTTGAGTTACAATTCCAGGAAGTTTAACACTGCTTGGATATAGAGAAATATATATAATTTCTGCTATTATGGCATACATAAGCTTTTCAGTTTGTTGTACAACCCTGACCCTGTAACACTATTTTCAGTTTTTATCTCTCTACTCAGCATTTCCTTCCCTTGTGGAGAGTTATCACTCTTTATTCACTGCCCTCAGTGGCAGCTCCCTCTGTTCAGTACAATTCCTGGTCTTGTACATTTTCTATAGCTTTTTCTTTCTTACCAAAAACTTTGCTATTTATTTCCTTCCCTCAGTAAATATGAAACAACTTGAGATATTATGGATAAATAAACAATGAAGAATGTAGTATTTTTTAAATATAATAAAACCTTCTTGAGATCTTCATATATTACTGTAAATCAATGGAGATTATTTTACTTTAATTTTTGGAGCTGGAGCCTGAGAAAAAAAGCATCTTGTATTGTGCTGACAATCATCTGTCTCAATCATGCCTGAAATACTGATTTCCTTGACTATAAGCCACATATTTAGATCCAATGGAATTCAAGTAGAGCAGTGCCTGTGGGAAACACTTGCTGCAGTTCCTTTAGTGACTTACCCCAGCTTGCTCTTTCCAGTCAGCAGCCATGGTCCTGCAAGCCCTTGGGCAGAATGGAGTTAAATCCAGAGGTTTACAGATGTGCCTGAGAATGCAAAAAATTTGCATCCAAATGTTTCTTGAAATCCAACATATTTACAGGAACTCCTGAGGAACATGTCTGCCTTTTTCTCCTTTTCTTAACAGACCTTTCAATTCAGAAGCATTCCACAAAAGTTCTTCTTTCCATCCCTAAAAACAATCCAGGCACATCCAAACTCCTGTTATGGTATCAGAAAGGTAGAAGGATCATTCACTTCTGGCTCACCTCTCTCTGAAGATCCTTTCATTCCCACTAAAGGCTCTTTATTTTCCATCTCTCCTCCCAGCAAATCCCCAGTCACTCCAGTCCAGCCCAGTCCTGGCTTCATCCCCAGCCTCTATAACTGGCCACACTCTCCCTTAGCATTAAAAAAAGAAAACCCTCCCAAACCACACCCTCTGCCTTCTATGGGTCAGGTGGACATTTCTAGGTTTGCTGATGACTTTTCCAGCATTCTCCCACCCACTGTGAAAAACACATTTACAAGCAAACAAGAGGTACTGCCCAGCTCCTACTGAAACCTGTGATTCACACAAATCATGTCCTTCTGGAAGTCTGTGACCTTTAAAAACACATGTCCAGTGATTAAACAGAGCCACGTTGTGAGTGGCTGATGTTGGAAATACAGAATTTACAGCCTTTCTGGTTATGATTTTTTTTATCATATAGCAACAGGAATCCCTTTGGCTATGAGGAGCAGCAAGCACCAACTCACCAAATGCTGAGGGCTATCAAGGTTGACACATGCCACCCTGACAGATGTGGACACATCCCCTCTGCTTCCCACCTGTCTGAGGAGCTTCAGGATGATGTCTGCATCAGCCAGGGCTCTGCATCACTAGGAGCTTGGAGAACAGGAGGTTAGGCCACATTTTTGGCATGTTTTGCCAGAGGTTTTAATCTTTTGCCTGTCTCAGTGTACAGTGTGACAGTGTCCAGCCACTGGGTGGTACCTTCAGCTCCATCCTGATCTCTCTGCCCAAATCTCAGTGTCTATTAAATACTTTACTTACCCAGACCTTTCTATCTCCTCCATATCCATCCTCCATGCCCTGAGAAGGTTTTCTTGCATTTCTTGCTTTTCACCATCAGCAGTTTTGCTCCCATTTCTCTCAGATTTCCCTGGGAAGGGAGGGAGAGGCAGAAGGGTGGAGCTGTCAAGCATCCTTATTTCAGAAGACCCTGCATCAGTCAAAGTTCTGGATTTCTCCAGGTGCTCCTTGGCTCAGACATCCTCTGCAGTCCTGCTCCTGGGAGGCCAGGTATGCTCAGCACTATTGCTGTGTTGCTTCTGCCTGGCAGGGCTCCAGATGCTGTGCTTGTCTGATCCTGTACTTGAATTTTCAGTTCTGTAATCAAAGAAGTCACTAAGTTATCTGTTCTGAGTAGTGATTTGGAGCTTTGAGTAACTAGAGAAGTCCCAGAGCATGGCAAGGTCTCTGAAAACCTAATTTTGGCTTCCAGCCCCCAAGACAATACCCTTGGCCCTGTCCCCTCATGGCTCTGTGGCTGCAGACAAGGTGAGCATTAACAAACACTGCTTTCAAACCCCTGGGGGGTGCTCAGCTCCCACTTGATTACCTTCAGTGTCTGGGCACCAAAGACTGCAGAACATTACCCCAGTCATTCAGTGTCTACTCAGACAAGAAATACATCTGAGCCCTTCAAATACCCCAGTGATTGATGCTGAAGAAATTCCAGTGCAAACGAAACAGACAACTGTGCATTGCACATACATTCCAAATATTGTCCAGCACAAATATCTATTTTTTTCCTATTAAACTAACTGGGGCAAATTCATTCTTTTTAATCAAGCTATGGTGATTTCCACCAGCTGATGTTCTTTACCTTTATGCTCTTCTTATTTTCAGAACAGCAGGGAAAATTTCACTATTATAAAAACCCACAGCTGCTGTTATTAATTTCCTATAAGTTTTGGGAGCTAGTAGTTGTGTTTGTGTCTCTTTTGCTCCCTCACTCTCCCAAGAACAATCAGAATAATAGAAAAATAGACAATGTTGTTATGATTATATATATTTTTTTCATGTCTTGGTCTAATTTTTCTTACTCATTTGTTTATACCTTTCTGGAAGTGGGAATTCTCCTTTGAGCAAGAATCCTTACAAAGAGAAATTATAGTCATCTTATAGCTAATGCATCACTGAAGAAGAAAGAGGATTTATTATCCTTCAAGTATCTTTTCACAAAGAATTTATCCCAGCAGGTGGACTCCATCTATGTGGGGTAGGTAAGTGTAAAATCTGATCCACAGATTTTAGAGCTACTATAAAATAACCATTTGTGTTGGTCCCTTTACTAATAAGTGTTTCATTTATACTGAAAGAGATTAAATTGAAGTTCCTCTACTTCTTGATGAAGTATACTTCAGCACACGAGGGTTAAATCTATTCTGTGGCTGGAAAGGCTTATTTCCTTGCACAAAACTGTAGTAAATTAAAAAATGTTTGCCCTTCTTGTGTTGTCCTTTCTTCCTTCATCCCTTCAGCTTTTAAATTCTCCCCTGCCCTAGTTTGCACACACTATCAGCTTCACTTTTGTTTTTTTAATTATTATCTATGAGCAGAAATAGCTGAAATCTTTGCAATACTGGTCAAGGATAACATTCAGAGTCTAGACAAGAGACACTCTCAGCTCTAATTTACTTCACTTAAAGCCAGAGACCTCTTGTGCTCTGTCAGTACCTGCCTTGCTGCTGAAACACCAGCAGTGAGGGTGGAGCTGCTGCCAGCTTTGAGACTGCACCACACCTGCCTCTCAATCGTTTGGGAAGAATCAGCAATTTCAGATGAGCATCAAGAGGCTCCCTTTGCATGTTTGAACTGGTTAGTGGAAAAATTCTTTGTCTTCCAAACACTGCATCCACTGTGAAGGGACAGAGCTTGGAGAATGTTGAGTATATTCAATACTGAGAATATTGAATATCTTTAAACTACTAAAAAACCCCAACAAAAACCTTAGAAGGAAAGTTGAGCCATCTACTGAGCTCTTAAACAGCCCCCTCAGAGGACAATAAAAGCAACCACCTGAACATAACAGTTACTGACTTTCTCATGTCCAAGGAATACTTGGCTGGGCCCAGAATTACAGCATCTGAGACTTGTCAGACCTGTTCTAACCAGAAGAGCCATTCCTGGTTCTGCTCTTGTGCATGCACAAGGAAAGCACCACCAGAAAAGAAGCCACAGGACTGAGCTGGGGCAATGCTCACATGTGCCATCCTTGGCTACCTGCTCACAAAGACAATTACATGAGCTCAGACCTTACAGCATTTATAGGCTGCTCTGTCTTCCTACTTTGCAAATGATATAAAATAACAGACACCAGACAGTCTAATTTGTTTGCCTGGTGCCTGACTTTCAGCCCCATCTGGATATTTGTGGCAGCTAGAACAGCAGTGGAAGTTGTGATATCACATTAACTGCAGGCACAGAAATGAGCTTGTGCCACGTTGCTGTGTGGAAGGAATGATCACCCCCCCCTGCTGATCTGCTCCAGTGAAAACCAAAGTTACCTTAGTCTTAGCAAAGCCAGTGTTGTGATTGTCAAGGCTGTTTGGAGCTGGTTGTTGATATATTTATTTGCTTTCGAATTAAAAAAGGACAAGAATATATTTCTGCTGGCCTTAGCACCTGGAAACACTTAATTTTTTTAATGGAACCTATAATTTGAGTCTAATTTGACCTGACAGACTCAACTGACCATGCAGTTACTTGGCACCTGCTGAATGCCTCTCCATTAAGCCAAATGTACACTAATAAGTAGCAGTCATTACCATTCACTGTCATTAGATTAAATCAGTTACCTGAGACACCTCCCAGTAAACATAAATCTTGATAAGATACATTCCAGTTAGCAGCCAAATTCTTCTTTCTCATCCATTTTCACTGCTCATACATCTTGAAGCTCCAGCCACCCACCAGGCACGGTGCAGATGTGTCTGGTGGATGCTCACTCTCCACCTCTCCTGTGGCTCCTCTGGAGAAGGCAGGATGCAGCCATTTGCTGCTGACATATGCTAACAGCAAAATGCCATGGCTTTTTGGCAACCTTGCATGCTGGGGAGCAGAACTCAGGCTTTATTTTGCCTCAGCATGTGCAGGAGAAGTGTGCAGTGAGTTGCAGAGCTATTGGAAACCTTCATTTTCCCATTTCTGTGGGTTTAATTTCTTCTTATTCTGTCAAAAAAAGTATGTTGAGGGTGTTTATGCTTCCAAAAGTTCTGGAATGTACTTGCTTGGACTACAGTAATATTTTATTTCTTTATTATTTTTTTTTTGTATTATGTTTTTGATTCCTTTAGGAAATGCCACAAGTAAAAATGCATGATTTATGCAGTTCAAAGCTTTGTTATGCTGTGCTCTGTTATGATACAATAAAATTGTTAAAATATTAACAAAATTTATTCTATAGTTTATTGCAGTTAGCTTACTGTAAAATTAATTAATTCTAACCACTACACAGTATAGTTTGCAACACTGTCTTTTCCAGATGAATACATGCCTTTGTTAGATAGCAGTGACATTGGCTGACAAATTGTTTATATTTTGTTTTGAATGTGTCTCCTGTTTGCATTGAAATTACATGGTGAGACACTTTCAGCAAGAGAATAAATTAATGTAAAACTTTTCTTTCAGCACAAGCAAGCAGCTGGAATCCAGCCCTCAGAAACTGGCTGTGCTGGTGCAGGAGGGGGGTTTCTGAATCACAGGCACACTGTGACAAGCATGTGGACTCTGTTCTCAGGAGGGATTGTGCTATGGAGTCACAGAATGGGTTGGAAGGAGCCTTTAAAGATTCATAGATTCATAGATATTAGGGGTTGGAAGGGAGCTAGAAGATCATCTAGTCCAACCCCCCTGCCTGAGCAG
>JAOEGS010004786.1:81175-210968 GCA_025447755.1 Corythornis vintsioides | reverse complement strand
TATATTAAAACAAAAAAAAAAAAAAATAAAAAAAAAAAAAAAAAAAAAAAAAAAAAAGAAAAAAAAAGCAAGCAAGCAAAAAAAAAAAAAACATAAAAAAGGAATAGGGAGTTTCCATAGCTACAGCTTTACATTGCTCCAGCAAAGGCTCCAGTTCAGCCCGTGTGCTGAGAAGCAAGCAGAGTGTTTTTCCCACTCCAGCCCAGCAAGGTAGCATGGTGCATGAATAAAGAACCAGAGAGGAGACAGAGCTCAGCAATTCTGGAAACAATGTACAAATGCAAAGGACTGGGGTATGAGGCTGCCACAAGGATGAGTTGCATTGGCAGGTGAGCAGAGAAGGAGCCCTTAAAGTCCCCATCTCATCAGAAATGCTGCTTGACAGTCAGAGGCCAAAACCCACTGCATTTAAACTCCCATCTGTGTGGTGCTCCCAGGGCTAGACTTCAAGAGAGACAGAGAAGGTACAAGCAGGGAGTCTGTGGAGATTCAGTATCACTGCCAATGCAGAGACTGTGCCAAGGATCTGGGGTTCTGGGGCTTCCCTTCCTTCCTACCCAAACCTTGCACAACAGAAGGTCACTCACGTCAGGCTGGTGTCAGCATCGTGGCTCACGGGGAAGGACACGCCTTTGCAAGCTGCTCTGCTTGTGGACAAGAGGGTGATGGGCTTCCTCATGGCTTGTGACCAGGAGTTTTCCGACGGGCTGTTAAATCTCCTTATGTTATCCTTTTTAATAAGGATTTATCATTGCTGCATCAGGGGAATTAATACAGGCCGTCTGAGAGGGTAATTTTCAGATTCTCTGCAACTTACACTGAACCCATTCCGGTAAATTTTCCTTTTTTCCTCACCTTAATTCCATTACTTTTTTTTTTTTTTTTCTGGGAGATGAGAGAGGGGAATATTTAACTCAGAGGGAAAAAAAAAAAAAAAGAAAAAAAGAAAAGCCCACAACAACAAAATCATAAGCAAAAAAGCGGAAAAGATAAAGTAATTCAGACAGCTCAGCTGAAAACCGTCATTAGGTGAAGAAAGAACCAGAGAAAAACCTTCACACAAATTGCTCTACTCAAAACCATGTGGGCTTAACAGCACTGCTGGGATCAAATGTTTGAAATATCGACTGTTCCCAGGGACAGCATCTTTCAGAAATCAAAACACATGTGATGGATCTTTTTGCCTCGCGTCAGCATCAGGACGACGCAGCCCCTGCCTTTGAAATGACTCCTTGATGCGGGAGAGGCCCGTGAGAGTGATGTGGTGGTTCCTGCTCCCACTCCCTCTCTCTCCCATCTCCTCGCCATGCCCAGGAGCCAAAGCAATGCCACTGTTGGCACCGAATGGCACGGGAAAGAGAGGCTGGTGGGGCAGCTTCTGCTGGTGTTTGCACATGTCAGGCTCACACTCCCCTGCTCCTCGTGGCTGCAGAGGATCGGTGCTGGCATCTTCCTGAGCAGGCTGCAGCTTCTTCCTTGCTAAATGATGCCTGCTTGCAGCACCTCAAAGGACTAGAAAATCATAGAATCACAGTCATCTTTGGGTTGGAAGAGACATGTAAGATCATCAAGTCCAACTGTTAACACAGTGCTGCCAAGTCCACCACTAAACCATGTCCCTCAGCACCACATCTACCTTTCACTGAACCTTCACTGATTTTCAGAGCTCTCTTGACACTGATGCTGTAGAACCACAACGAGCACATCACCAACAGCCCACCTCAGTGGAAAACCACACAGACACCTCCTTAACAGACACATTTATGTCTTACAGACCCCAGACCTGTAACCACGAGCATCCCAAGCGCCCTGTTCCTGGTCAACAGACCATCACAACGCAGGTGCCTGACTCCCATCGGAGCATTTTCTGCCTGCAGGAGATGGAGCTCTACCTCACCAGGTAGAACAGAGCACCAGTCTCCTCTGGGAACTGGGAATATATCCACCACTGTCTCAAACCATGGGCTTGTTGACTAAAACACCCTGCAACGTGGCTGCCACTGCTCTTGGGCTTGAGAGAGGAGAGACCGAGCGGCGCGTGGGAGCCCAGGAATTTTTGCTGTGATCACACGATGCTTCAGTTCTGATGCTGGTTGATTTAATCAGGATTACCGTGAAATTGCACACGACTGTGATATTTGGATTACACGGTAATGTTAGCACTCCTATATATGTTAAAAGAAAAAAAAAAAGGCACTTTTTCTTTTCAAGTTCCTGATGATGTGCTCACCTGCATTCATTTTTGGAAATCTTTTCTTTTGGAGCAAAACCCAAGCACTGTCTACAGCATCTGCGTGTTGGTGTTTTGCATTTCTGAGGCTGGGCAACTCTAATCCTCTGCAGTCAACAGGACTGCCATAGCCCACCAACGTTAACGCTCTATATTTACTACTCATCAAGCCAGGTAGTATTTTAAAGACCGACTCTCTGGCTGCCAATCCTAACATTCAACATTAACACATAATATTTACAAAGGTATCCAGAAAGCAAGTAAGATCGGTGCTTGGTTTCTCAGAAACCGGTCTCACAGCCTTATGTTTTCTATAACCTCTGCTGTTTTATTTAAAAATACAACAGAAACAAAGATGTGATGCCAGAAACACAAGGGAAAACATGTGCAACCAAGAAAACCCCACTTTCTGTGGGCTGAATCTGCTCCTACGAGCTACTGTGAGAATCAGGAATAACTCTTGAGAAGACAGTGATGCTAAACTGTTGCTAATTAGAAAAAGCAAATGGGAACTTTCTAACATTAATTGCATGCATATTATGCTTGTCTTAATCTCAAGAGGCTATGCATGCCCACAGGATGGCACATCCAGGCTGGCCAGAGGGGATATCACCAGGCATCTCCTGCAAAGAGCAGCTGGGATCATCCTGCTCCTGAACTCGGATTGAAGCAGCCAAGAAGATGCTCATCCTGCCCTGCTGCTCTGATCTGTAATGCCTGGCATGGTGGGCACCTCTGCCACTTCTTACAGCCCAGAATTAAGCACAGACATTTTCTGTCCCAGAGGTGCTGAATGTCCTGGGAGCTTCTGCCTGAGCTGAAGCAAGTTCAGTGGTGCCAGCACCTGGCACTGCAGACCAGAGCTGCCTTTCTCTGGGTACAGCTTTGGCTCCAGCACACTCCTTCAGAACATGGCTTTGGTGACAGCTGGATCTGAGATACTACCTGGAGGGGTTTGAGAAACACCATTCGAAGGGTTTAATGCATCTCCTGTTTGCACAGAGAAGGGCATCTCAGTGGAAACCCACAGGACAGACATTAGTTCAAATGATTCCCCCAGCCCCTCTTTTGTGTAATACAATAATAAAACCACAAAATTAGCCTAACAGCAAACCCAAACCAACACGTACTATCCTTCCCCTCCCAACTCCACTCCCACTCTCACAGCATGGCTGTTTTTCCCCAGATCCCACTGCTAATCTTTCTAGGGCTTAGCTACCCAGCAGGCGACTCCAATCAAACCAAGTCACCTCCTTTTCCTTCCACATGAGACCATTATAAATTGCATCCCTGTAAATCCCTTCTCACACTGGCTTGCAGAGGAAACAGGGCAAGATCCTCAACAGTGAGGCTGTGCCTCTCCTGGGCCACCCTCCTGCAGCCCAAGCACCACAGCATTAGCTCAAAACTGAGCCTCTGGCAACTCTGTTTTCTCCCCAAAGTGGTAAGTTTAGCTTGGATTGCCTCAAAAGGCATCATGTCTTGCTACATAACTCACATATATTGTGTTAACTAAGGAGTGACAACATGCACATTATATTCTGCAGAGGCAAAGGTGGGAAACCAGGAGTAAGAAAGAGCATCACTGCAGGCAGACACCCTTAGGGAGAGCCTCTCTGCACTGTAAGAGCTGTCATCAAGCAATGAAGGCAGGCAACAGCTAAAGGAGAGAGTTAATGGTTTGTCAAAGCTCAGGCCTTCTTGCCTGGATCTTCTTATCCACGACAGGTCTTAAATCAAATCTACCCCAAGAGCAAAGGGAATCCAGATGTAAATTGAATGGCAAAGCCCAAGCAACACCCTTTGCTTAACTGGGAAATCAAACACAGGTTTCAGGACAGGAACTCTGTGCTGGGACTGCACTGTCCTGCCAGCTACCTCTGAAAATATTCTATCATTTCCTAGGGAAAAAAAGCAAGCAACCCAGAGGAATGAAGGTGGAACATTTAGAATAAAAATGAGCCAAGCTATTTGTAGGTTAAGTTATTTTTCTCACAGGAAATGGTGCCTATAAGTGGATGCTGGAGCAGAGCTGTGATTTGCACGCTCCAGGGACTCGTCTGGCACTTGCCTGTGAACTCCTCTATCTCTGGGCATGCTCCCACATCACCACAGCAAACACCCGTTCCGATGGAGCCCCTGGATCATCCTTCACAACATAGTTCAAGACATCTCTCTGTTGTGATCAGTGCCAGTTTACAAGTCTTTGAATCTTGAGAGGTTTCGATGCACTTCACTTGAAGAGAGCCTAGCTGGGGAGAGGTCGAGGGAGACAACAGCTTATGAATCCATCATCAGGCTGTGGCAGTCCTGAGGGTTTCAAAGCCCCCACAACACCCTGCAGTCTGGGTATTTACCTTCCCCCAGACAGCCACTCTCATTAATACTGATTTGTTTTCCCCTTTAACCTCAGAAAGTTCAAAACTCTGAGTAAAGACAACCTGGCTGTGACTGATGCCAGCTCTGCAGGTATGAGCAGAACAGGCGGTGCTACAAGAAACCCCTTTTGCCCATTATGGACCAGCCTGGATTTTCAGGCAGCTGAGGGACAAGGGACTGCTCTGTACAGGAAAAAAAACTGAAACCCCAAAGGACTTTTTCTTCCAGTTTGCTAAGAGACCCCTCCAGCAGAAAAGAAGGAAATCCCAGCTGTGTGGCACACCCACTGCTTGCAATTCCCCCAATATAATGAGCTTATCAGCTTCTGCAGCTCAGCCCCTGGGATGAAACTGTACCCAGAGAAAAGCCAGATAGTGTGGCCTCAAAGCTGTACCTAAAGCTGGCAGTGTGGAAAGCTTCATTCCCCTCGTAGCAGAAGATCATCTCCTTTATCTCCTGCCCAAGAGAGGCCAACCTGTGCCTTGGATGAGCCTAAGCTGGAGTTTAGTGGCTATTTAAAGGAAAAAAAAAAATTAGAAGCTTTTTCACCAAAGTCTATTTTTCAGGCTGTCAGCTTCTGATGGTTTTCTCACCACCTAATTTTTTTTGTAATTGATATCTCAGCGACTGACCCATGGGAAGAAAAGGCTGGAGGACCAGCAGATGACCAGAAGGGAGAAGGCGGAGAGGGAACAGCAGGCTGGGAAGTGTGGGCTCCAAGCAGCCCAGAACAGCTCTGAAAGATCTACACTGGCACCCACTGCCGGGGCTCCTCTGTGGTGCTAACAGCTCACGGAAGCAGAGGAGAGCTGGAGCCAGCACCTAGGATGGGATGGTCCCACTGTGGGCTCTGGTCAGCTCCAGGACTCCTCAGGCACCCCCTGATCTCACCCCCTCCTCCTCCTTTTATTTTTTTTTTTTCTAAGAAAATCAGTGGCAAAACTGAAAGAAGTGGGAGCCCACTTTGTGATTTCCTCTCCATCAGGGCTCTCTGAGGGGCATGAAATTAACGGTGAGAATGAATTCTGTTTGCCCTGGGGCCAAGGCAAGAAGCCAGGAGTGATTTCTGCCAGGAGTGCGTGCAGATGTAAGGCTGGTGTGAGTGACAGCAAAGCCACAGCTCTTCCCTGCTGTCCCATGTGAGCAGCATCCTTGTCACCCAGGCACTGCCACTTGGCACCTGCCAAAAAATTCACTCACCCTTCTTTTTCTTGTTTTATAAGGAGGCTATTGACTGAACAGGGAGATGACGAATAAAGATGTGGGCTGCTGAGTGTCTCCGACAGCGGCCTCGCTGAGCCCTCCGAGTGCCAGCAGCTCTTGCCAGCCCCCCTCTCCCTGCAGAGCCTCCCACCTTCCTCTCAGGTGCTCAGAGGCGGTTGCTTTATCCACTGCTAATGACATTTATTTTCTTTTCAGAGCCTCAGGGAGGACTCCTTCTCTCACCCTCCCTGCTGATGTGAAGCCTGCTGACCTATTATGCTGATCTGAGAGGGTTTTTTACCGTTGAACTGCTGGTGGTCTCCCCCACATCCTCCATCTGTGCCCCCCAGCCTGCACATTTCCTGGGCTTGATCCAACCAGCATTGAAGTAAAGAGAAAAACTCCTCATGTTTTCAGGTTGGATCAGGTCCCCAGCCTGGCGAGAACAGGCTGAGACTTGCTTTTGGGTTTCTGGTAACTTGTTTCTAACACATCCTTCAGAAAAAGGCAATTATCACAGTGCCATTAAGGCTTTCCCCATTGCATGGCCAGAGAACTCACTGGGAGTCTTCTGAAATAACCTTTGAACAATAGATCCTGTCTTGTTTACTGAATGTTTCTGAACTCAACAGTAATGCACCCAGATGTCACCCGTGTCTACCGTAGGCCTAACTATTTCTGGAAACACACCAAGGGCAAATTGCTTGGCTAA
The DNA here is from genome assembly GCA_025447755.1 of Corythornis vintsioides. Taxonomy (NCBI): domain Eukaryota; kingdom Metazoa; phylum Chordata; class Aves; order Coraciiformes; family Alcedinidae; genus Corythornis; species Corythornis vintsioides. The sequence goes on along the minus strand of JAOEGS010004786.1, from coordinate 204,444 downwards.
TGTCAGATATTGTTGCAGAGAAAATGTGACAAGTTTCCATCTCTTTGCTAAAAGCTGCAGAGCAGGGGGATGTTACCCAGGGCGGCAGAGCTGCTGCACCCTCTGCTCAGCCCCATGCAAGGACCCCATCCCTGCCTCAGTGCTCATGGGCGGATACACGCAGCAGCCACTTTCCAGCCAGAGAGAAAATCAGCCTTGTTGGTGAGCAAAGCTCAGCAAGCTCACAAACTGCCATGCTGGGTGGTGTGTCACCACGGGTGGCTTTTGTCCTGGAGGCAAGAGATGGGGAGAGACAGCGAGGAGGGGCTGAGCTGCCCTCATGGCAAGGCACACTGGGGGAAGATGTCTTGGCCCATCTTGTGCCGTTGTTCTGAATGAAGCTGGACACCAGCTCTGAGCCACCATGGGTGCTTGATTCAATGAGCAAGATTAAAAACTCTGTCTGCAGTGAGAGGGTAAATAAATCTCCATCAGCCCCAGATTCATCTCTTGTCCTCACTCCGTGGCCTGCCAAGCGGAGCACCATGCCAAGGGAGGTGCCAGCACCCAACAGTACCCCAGGCTGCAGCTTACACTGCTGCCCCACAACTCCAGTGAGGAATCTCTATTTCCAGACACATATGATGGGCAAAATCATCATATTTGTCATTCTGGCCTAAATCAGCTCTGTTCCTGTCCCCCTTCCATGATGCCTCTGGCACAGACACCTTAAGAACCGCACAGTTCACAAGGAGCCAGCTCCTTCCTCTGGTGCCCTGAATTGCTATTAATGGATCATGATTCTTACTAAGATTTCCAGGGAGAAATGGGTCCAAAGATGTATCAAAATGTTATTAGGACTTTTAATTTTGTTTCCTAACCTTTCCAGATGACTTCTGCCCAGGGCTGTTCTCATGGGGATTGCAGGGCTTGCAAATTCCTGAGGTCTCAGCCTTGTCAGGGTTGGCCTCAGCTGTGATCTGAATGGGGCTGAAAGGTCTGAAGAGGGTCAGACTCCATCACCCAATCTATTTGTCATCCCTCTGTCAATCTGTGGTGCTGGGATAAGTGTTTTTTTCTCAGGCAAAAGGTAAACTAATCCTGCCTACTGTAATAAATAAGATCACAAGGAGAGAAGATGATAACAGACAACAACAGGGGAAAAAGTGTAAATTAGTATGGGAATGTGTTGCAAGTTGAACCCCAACACCTGCCACCTCTCCTTCATCCCTTGTCTGCTCTTCTTCAATGTTCTAAGTTACATCACCAGCTGTGGCTGCAGGAGCCCTGCCAGCAACAAGCACCTCTTCACTGGCCATGTCCTTATCCATATCCATGACAACACGACAGCCAGGTACCAGAACACGATGAGAAGACACCAAGTTATCCCCATTTCTTACACCAGCACTAACACAGCCAGGCACTGTGCAGCCAGATGAAAAAGCTCTGAGTTACATAAATACCTTACAGCTGCAAAAAACTCTCACTGACCCAAGCGATGGGCACTGAGGACATGTCCTGATGTGCCCAATGATCAGTGGCACTGATTTCTTCAGCCTGCAAGGATGCACAAAGCTCTCTAGGCTGCAAATAAATGCCCAAGGAAATTAAGCACCTTCATCTCTTTGAAGCTGGTGCCCAGCAAAACTTTTAAAGGATCCTAAAGAGCGTGCTCAGGTATGGCTGAAGGGTCAGCAGGTGTTCTTCAGCTTCTGACATGGGAATACCTTTAGAAAGACTTGCTGTTGGTGGTCAATAGGCTACCATCAGCAAGCAGGTCCTCTGTCAGCCACTTCTGAACATGTTCTCCTGAGATTGCAAAGCCCACGAGACCAAACCTTCAAGCTTTATTCTCGTGTCACCTACACGAGGGTTTGGGGACCAATAGCTTCTATTGCAATGGGAAAGGACCAGGAGGAGATGTGACAATTAGACTGATCTACTAGGATTTGCTGGAAAACACAGAGAAAACACAGCAGAGATATGGCCAGAAACCACAGCACTGGCAATATTCTGCAACTCTTATGTGCTCAGGAAGTCACAGGTATCTAAGAACTGCCTGCATTTGTAATCTGTTTCCTGACAAGAAAGCAGAAAGGTACAAATGTTTCCTTCCTTTCCCCTTGCAGCCCCACATCTTTCCTAAGTGAGAACCAATGTACTGAGGGGTGATAAAACAACATCAGTCGCTTTGCAGGGGATTTTGTTGAAGTTCTTTGTACCTACTGAACATCAGCACCGTTCCTTAAGAGGACCTGTCATCGTTCTGCACAGAAATCCTGACACGCAGAGGAAGGAGGTTACACTTTTAATTACAGCTACACGGGCTCCTAGGTGTTTGAAATCTATTTTCACCAACTGACAGCTGTAATGCATCTTTCTGCTCGTTTCAGACTAGATGAAAACCAACCATAAAAGGTTGCAAAGAACCTTTTGTTATTCACATGTCATTGCAACACGGCCAGTGCCTAAGCACAGGTGTGTGGATAGTTCATGTACAATTTCTGTAAACTATTTCCCCTTAGATGCTTACATTAGTGAAGATAAGCTACAATGACTAAAAAAACCCATCACTCCAGGTACTTTTGCTCAAATGAGGTCAGCCAGAAGCACTGCCTGCACTCTAAATGTTGGGATATCCTCCAGGTTTCCTAAAATGCCAGGCACCCGTCATGAAAGATTGAAGCGCATGATTTTACCATCTAGGTTTTACGATGATTTCACTGCTCATTTTAGGCTAGAAGACAATCTGTTGAACCTCACAGTGCAGTCTTCTCTTACCTTTAATTTATTCTGTCAGGAAACTGTCTACCTTAATGAGTACGAGCACACCCCCACTACCTTCCAAGTTTGGTGATCTGTTATGTCAAACATAAATAATCCTGTCTGAAACCAGTCGATATGGGGAAATGAAAAGCCATCTTCCCTTGGGGGATTTCTCTCTCCCTCTCACAGCTCCCCCCTACCCCAGCCTGCATATACAGAACAAAGCCCATGTACTTCTGGGAGCACAGACCTGGATAGCTGTTGTATTAATGAAATAGTGACAAAAACAAACCACAGATAATTGTGTTATCACCTTCTTTGTATTCACCTTTAGATTCTTCACCACCATTGCTTCAGGACATGTGAGCTGCCAGCCTGGTATACTACCTAACCTGGGGCTGGGGTAGTCTCTACAAACTCATCTGGATGAAGTGGGAGATTCCTACATCATCTGGGGCCAGGACACAATATAGGAACAAACCTTTTCCTAGACACATGACTCCAGCTGAGCTTCTCAGACAGGTGAGCAAGAGAGGATGGGTTCAGCCCCACACTGAACATACAGTGGAGGATGAACTGTCCTCGGGGCAGAGAAGGACACGACCCACACACCCTGGCATGGCATGGGGGCAGCTTTCCCACCCTATCCCTGAGAGATGCTTTCATGATCTCCTTCATAGGCATGGCTTTGAAACTAAAGGACCAAGAAAAACCAAGCCTGGAGTACTCCGGTATTTTCCATCTCAGTCTAAGGCAGTGGGACTGGACCAGTGCCTCCTGTGAGACAGGCTATGTGGGAGAGGATGCTGTGCAGTTCTCCATGTCCTGCACTGCCTCCCTGCTCAAAATCCCTTCCCAGCCCCAACTCTGGCAGCTGGGGCGATCCTCTGACTGCTCCCCTCCTGGCATGTGTCCCCTCGGGACGCAGTGGTACCCCGGAGCAGAATCCCACTGCTGCTGGAAGGCAGCTCAGGATGCATCAGGAGGTGCGGGAGAGGCGAAGGTTGGAAGGGAGAGAAGTAAACAGGGGAAAAGCACCGCAGAAGAGCCCACCGTTGAGAAGCACGGGGGAAGGAGCCCAGGGAAAGCCAGGTCCGGAATCCCCGCAGCACTGCCCTCTCCCTGCTCAGCCACCCTGCCCTCCTGCCTCGCTTACCTTCAAACGGGGGAATTGTGCTGGATCTCTCAGGTGAGGACCGCGTCTCCCGAAGCCTCCGGCTCGGACAGCATCAACGCCGAAAGCAATAATTAAAAAAAAAATTAAATTAAAAATTAAATTAAAAAAAAAAAAAAAAAGAAAGAATAAAAAAAGACGACGGGCACCAGCTCACGGTGCGGAGCAGGCGAACCTGCGGCAGACACCCTCTCCTCGGCACATGGCCGGGCCCGGCAGCGGCGGCTCTGCGGGGGAGCGCTCCCTCCCTCCCTCCCTCCCTCCCCGCCCCGCTCCCCAGCGCCGCCGGGACCGCCAATGACGGCGGCGGGCGCGGAGCGGAGCGGGGCCGAGCGGCGCCCCCCCGAGCCCCGCACCGGGGCCGCACGGGCAGCGGCGCGTGCTGCCGGCCTCCCGGCCCCGCATCCCCCCCTCCCATCCCCAACAGCATCCCGCATCCTCACCCCGGAGCGGAAGGCGCTCGCCAGGTCCTGTCCTCCCCCCCTTCGCCCCTTCTCCACAGCCGGGATGTGGACTTGTGCTGGTCATCGGGGCCGGGCCTCGGAGCCCGCAACGCAACGGGGGGAGAGCGGGGCAGGCTCCACGGAGCTGGGGCATCCCCACATAGAGCCAGGTCAGCCCCTCAGCGGAGCTGAGTCACACCCCACAGAGCAGGGTTAATCCCCAAGGAGCCGGGTCACCACCTCATAAAGCCAGGTCACCCATGACAGCAGCAAGTTACCCCCTCGCAGAGCCGAGTCATTCCCTCTAAGGAGTTGAGTGATCCCCTCATAGAGCCAAGTTACCCCTCACAGAGCTGGGTCACCTCCCACGGAGCCGGGGGACACCACAGATCATCACCCTTCATCACCCACTCTCCTACCAGGGAGAAAAACAAGGCAAACCCCACAGCACCCACCATTTAACCCCATGAGAGTCCCGAGGCATTTTACACATCACATAACTTTGTCTCCTGCACTGTTTTTCAGGCAGTTTTTCCGTCTGGTTGCAGTGACAGCTGCTCTTCGGGAAGGCATCGAGTCTCTTCTTCCCAAACCCATGCCCATTCCAGCACAACCTCAGCTCCTTTAGAAGTTCTCATCCACAGCTTTCTATGCTGTTCAGGGCACATTCTGCACTAGTGGTGGTAATTTACAAGCCTTCCTTAAGTATCAGAGTGGTTATTGCATCCCAGAGGTGAAAAAAAAAGCCAAACAGCCTTTGGTAGTAGCAAAACTTGGGACAAAACCTGGCAATTTGACTGGCATTACCCCTCTAGCAGGAGAGTAAAGTGCAGAGGCACCAGCATGGAAATGACTCTCAGCCCTGAACAGAATGGCTGTCGTGCCCTCTCCCCAGGCTGGTGTGATAGGGAAGCAAAAAACACCCCAGTTCTCCCACCATCCCTGAGCTCTCTGCAGAACAGCACAAGCATCTTCACTCCTGGGAACATGGGGGATGCTTGGCGTGTCTCACGAGGCTCTGCCTAATCTCGCCCCTGCTATAAACCCTGGCTGCTGTCACCCACATCATCTGTAAGTTGACAAACTCCTCAGGTAGCCAGGACTCTTCTGCCCAGTGATGATGCTGTGGGGACAAGCATTGGGCCTAGAGTGCCTCCATCTGACTCAAGACTTCTGTCCCACAGAGTTTGTTTCCCTGGCCCAACTCAAGCTTGAAGTCCCAAAGTTATTCCTAACTTAATTTTACTCATCGGCAGCTTTAGCCCATGGATACTTATTCTCATTGACTGATGAGAATAATTAGTCTCTGGTCCTTTTATAGCACATCTGCTCTTTTTAAGATGGTATCACTTATAGCATTCTTTTAATCTATAGAGAGGGCAACAGTTGCATTTAATTAATTGCTCCCTAAATAAACTAATTACTGCCAGTAATTTCAGCGCACTTTGCACGCCGTTCAGACGCCTGTGCAGAGATCTGAAAGGCAGCCTAATGACAACAAATGAAATCAAGAGGACAAAATATAGTTTATCTGTAGAGAGCCTACTAAAGATGATTATTGCTTAAGTATCAGAGACTGTAGTGGTTAGCACTGAACTCCCTACATCATGGCTCTGCTTCAGTCTTGCTGCAAGGTTGCTTGGACTATGTGCTAAAGATATCAAAAAGCGACGCCAGGAATAAAAACAATTTTAGCTTTTTATTACTGTTATGGGTCAAATGTCATTGCCTAGCAATTTATCACCCTATCTTTGCTCAGAAAGATGAATGATGGAGGTTCTTTGCTCAGACCATTCATTTTGGTTCCTGCACCTGGACTCCCATACAGCAATAAACAGCCTCATGGCTTCCCAGTGAATATTTCAAAGCAATTCTCCTCTCACCTGAGCACACGAGGGAAGCAAAGAAAGTCAATGTTATAACAAGGACTTAGCAAACACTTGGGCTGCCTCCAGCAAGTTTAGAGCTTGTTTTCTGGTTTCTCACACGAGGTTCACTCATTCCTAGAGCAACTCTGTGAAGACCAGTTACCTATGGAGGAGACAAAGGTTTTTATGGCATATTCCTATTTTGCAGTGAAGTGCCAGAGCTCTGTTGTGAGCACAGTCTCGTTGTGCTAGGGGCTGTACAAACACAGTGTGTGAAGAGCCACGAACCCCTCGACTTTGCAACACAATTTTTTACAGAAGGAAAGTGCTAATTAGTATCCTCAGTTTTGGAGTCAGCTGATAGCCTGGAGAGCTGGCAGCTGGCCAGCCACAACTTTCATCAAGCCCTCTTGCTCTTTGGGAAGTGTCCTGTGCCTGCCAAGTCCGTGGGATAAACAGACAAGCAGCGGGAAGGAGCCAAACCATTTGGAGGTTTTAAGTACAAGCGTTCAGGTTAAACCCACCTGCTGTCCTCTAGCATCACCAGTGGATTATTCATGGTGTAAATCCTTCCACTGGTTCACACATTCACACTCCTGCACCTGTAAATTCTTGGTTTCCTCACACTTGCCTCAGGTCTTGGGATCAAACTGCCCAGGAATATTGCACAATCTTCCTGTCACTCAGCATTCAAGGCCATTCTCTAGGCTTCTTGTTCCTACCTCCAGCTTGCTCCATCCCCAGGGAGCAACACATAACGTGCTTCTATCAGGGAAGGGTAGGTTTCCATCTGGTTGTCATGACCCTGGAGACATCTTCTATCTTATATGATCACAAACACCAACCAAACCTGGGTATTGCTGGGGGCAATAGGCTGCTGAAACACTGACCAGCTTTCTGTACAAAATTGTATTCCCAGTGCCTCACCACTGGTGCTATTTCTAGGCTGAAAACTCAGCAACCTTTTAGCAGGGCCTGTTGTGACAAGCCAAAGGTTGATGGTTTTAGACTAAAAGAGGAGAGATTTAGACTGGAGAGAAAGAAGAAGTTTTTTACACTGAGGGTGGTGAGACCCTGGCCCAGGCTGCCCCGAAAGATGGGAGATGCTCATTCCTGGGACCATCCCAGGTGAGGTTGGATGGGGCTCTGAGCAACCTGCTCTAGTTGCAGATGTCCCTGCTCCCTGCAGGGGGGTTGGACAGGATGAGCTTTACAAGTCCCTTCCAACCCAAACTGTTCTGTGATTCTATGTTTCTATGAACTGTAGTTCAGTGGACATGACACACACCAAGGGCACAGCCTCTCAGGGATGCCATATACCACACATGTATTTGAAATAGGGTAGCAGAGGACATTTAGTATCACTAAAGGATCCCACTACTTCTGCCAGTGCTTTTCTCCACTGTGGAAACACAGTGTCAGGGCTCCAATGAACCATCCCTGCATGTTTTGCAGGCACATGCCAAGTGCCTTCTGCCTGTCACAGACAGAGCAGGTCTGGCTGCAGCAGCCAGGTACAGTGACTACACGACCTTGTTTGTCATCATCTGCCAAATCTTTTTCCATTCTTAAGGGCAGCACCTTTTCTTTTGCTGCTCCATGGCATTTGTTTGTGCTTTAAAGCCCCCAGCAGTAAATAGGACGCAGTCTGTGCTGATTTACCTCCTCGTTGTGACAGCTGCTCTCTGGGCCTGATGGAAGTGCCAGGTGCTTTGCTCTGCCTCTTCCCAGCCCTTATGGAGGTGCATCCTCTTAGTCTCCAAGTTGAACCCAAATATTCACGACAGCAGCCTGGAAGGTCTCCACTGTATCCTCCTCCTCTCACTGGGATGTGGGTACACACTCAGAGTGCCTTAGTCACCTTAGCTGGATTTAAATGCAAACTTTTTGTTTAGGTTGAGGAGAAGCAGCCCAATCCCCAGGTTTGTGCTCTTCCATCGCAGCCTTTCTCCCCTGGCTTTGATCACCCACACTGTGGGAACCATCTGGTTTATAAATACAACCCTCACAGATTCCCATAAGCAGGATCTTCCTTGATTGGTATCCCTCTTGCACCCCAGCTTCCCTCTACCATGACTTATGGCACTGATACAGGCAGGCATGGAGCTGAAGATGCCCTGGGGCCATGGTGTAAAGTTGAAGATGACATGGCCTGCCACGTTACTCCAAGAGGTTTATTTCTTCACCTTGAAGGTGACAACCTGAGTGCCAAGGGATGCATCTGCTTTAAAAGAGCTAATGAAGCAACAACAGAGAACCACAGCCTCTTAAAATAAATGATTTTAACCTGAACAGATTAATTACCCAGCATCACAAGGCAGTGTGCTCCACACTCACTGCCTTAAGTATCAGCCTCAGCCACAGCAATGGGGCTCAGAGATGCTCTGAAGGAACATGAGCTTGGAAGGTGCTCCAAAGTGGGGCTTGCCTGGCACATCATGTCACATGGCACCCATCAGCTCCTGCCTCTGCACCCAACTTGACAGGCCAGACCTGCTGGAACATGATCCTGTGCAGCCACTGCTTCGAATGAGAGAGCCAATGAAGGAAAAGAGGAGGGTGTGTATGAGTTTAAGGATGCTTATGATGGATTCTCTCATTTCCCTGCACTCAGGGTAGCCCTCCCTCCACAGGCATGGATACTTGGGGGCTGCTGGCCTGAAGAGGCGTGGGAGGAGCTGGGGGAATAACCCTTCCATGGGCATCTGGGCCAGGATGGAAGTAGTGCAGAACCTTCTGCTAGAGCCTTGGAAAGCCAAAGAGACTGCAACTCCTGGAAACACTTTCCTCTTCAAGCTTATTGACCCCTTTAAGGCTGTCAAGAGGTTTGTAGGACAACTGCTTCCTGTGCAGAAGTCATGTTGAGTTTTCTGAAAGAACTCATATTTATCCACTATTTCTACCCATTACTAGACCTTCTTGCTAACTTGTCTGTTACAAACCTGAAGCGTGCAGGGCCTGCAGTCTTTGTCATTCAACACACCAAACGTTTTCTAAGCTGATAAAGCTCCATCTTCAAACTCCTCAGGCTCTTTTGGCCCCATGTCCTTTCCTGGATCAGCTCCTCTTGCTGCTGATCCTGGCTTGCTGTGTAATCTTCAGGAAGCAGCTGAGTGCCAAAAAGCAATGGCTGGAGGAAAAGTAACAAGAAAGGCTGGCATCAAAGAGCAGAGTCCCATGCAGGAGGGCTCAGCACCAACCTACTCCCCTGAAAACTCACATGGCAGACAGTCCTTGCCCTGGATCCATGCCCTCAGCAGATTCCTACTACTCCAGAGACACATCACTTCACGAAAATTAAGATAGGTCTTGCAAATCAGGGATGAGAAGTAATGCAGGAGTGCAATGCAGGGTGTCCTACATCCAAAGAGCAAAAACTGGATTTTTCCTGACAGAGTTTGGTATTCTCTACTACACATGAGAGAATGAAGCATGGGAAGAAGTCTGCTTGGACTCACAAGGAGAGTGACAGGAGAGTGAACAAGCAGATGGATGGTCGTCCCATGGTGAAGGGCATCTGGAAGGCCAGGAGGAAGCTGACAAAGCTGGTGGCTGGAAATGTCACCCACAGGTGAACACATGGGATGGGAAGAAGCCACTGATGTAAACTGAGAGCCTGGGAGTAGCACCTGCTGGGAAGAGAAGAGTCATTATTATGAAAGGACTGGAACAAGCTTCTCTCTTGCAGAACGAGGCTAAAGCAGAGTTTATCCTGCTTGGAGCATCTTTTGCAGGGACACATGAATCTGTGTTACAATGCGTGGAGATGGTTATTGCAAAGCCACTTTATTTATGGTGTTTTTATTGGCAGGGGAGTGGGAGTGCAATACAATTTTAGCCACTCTGATGTCTCCATCTCCCTTACATCCCACCTCCATTGCTAGAGAAGATGGTTTTTTTTTTCAATTACATGATTTCTCAAACTGTACAAAGGGACTTTCTGTCCCTGAGATGGTACAAGATTAGCTGGATGGTCTTGCTGAACAGGGTCAGGTGTGGGCAGTTCTGGGAGAACTGATTGTACATCTCCACCACCAGCACTAGTCCTGGTCCCCACCAGCTGCAGGCAGCAGGTTCCTTTCACATATGGCAGAAACTGGCTAGGGCCAAGGTCTATGTGAAGCTCATTTAGGATGAACTTCAGCATGAAGATCAACACACTTCATACCATGCTCTGCAGGGAGCCTGGCTCTCAGGCATGACCAGAGTCCAGAAGCAGCCTAGTCAGCAGCATTTCTGTGTTAGAAAGATCCTGCTGGAGACCAGAGGAAACCTCCAGAGCTACTGAGTCAGAGATCACCTCTTGGTTCTGCTGCACTTCTCTAAGCTAACACAAACCTCTCCCCAGCACTATCCACTGGGTCACACCACCCTTGATAAACAAACCCAGAGAATGCTTTTGTCTCTTCCTGTCCTTTTCAGATATTTTGGGTATTTGTGACAATCTCTCCTGTTTATATAACAAAGCCACAGCCCAGTGTTTGTGACACCATATCCATGGTAACCCTAATATAGCATGCACAGGCGACTCCATTTCATTAGGTGGCTCAGCTGCGGCAGCAGCGGGGAGGGAATTTCTCTGGGTTGCTGAACTGCTCAAGCAGCCTGGTGGGAAGGGACTTAGCTACCCACCCAGCCCTAGCACTTCCCAAAGAGCAAACGATGCTCACCTTTCACTAACGTTGGCCTTTCTTCTGTTGTCCCACCACCAACTCATCAGGGCACAGTGCTAGGCACAGTTCATCTACCTGCCTTTCACTCTCCAGAAGAGCTGCAGGTGTGTGGCTGCATCAGAAGAGGCAGAAGAGATGGGAGCTGCTCAGCCTCCTCCATACGTGGCAGTCCTCTGTTGCTGGAGAAGGAGCAGTGGGACCAAGCCATATAAAGCAGCTGAGGTTCAATTCTGTCTCTGATTTGGGGAGGCAAGGAGGAGGTCCGACTACACAGTTGGTGCTGGATCCCCTTTGGATAAGGTCCTCATGGGGATGAGAAAGGAGACATTACTAGGTGTAAGAGAGAGATTTGGACCTGAGAAAAGCAAAAAAGAGAAACAAGTTAGGAGAAAGCAAGAAGTTAGATTGAGCAGAGGCTAAGGGGGATGTTACAGCATTTGTTGCTCTCATGCTGTAAGGCACAAACTCATGCAGGAGAAGGAAATGATTTTCCCACCCACCACTGCTGGGTCAGTCTCCTTCAACTGAGGAGGAAAAAGTTCTTTGGTGTGAGGGTGTCAGAGCGTGTCCCAGGCTGCCCAGAGAGGTTGTGGACTCTCCTTCTTTGGAGAGATTCCAAACCCACCTGGACACTGCTATGCTGGGCCCCCTGCTCTGGGTGACCCTGCTGGAGCAGGGGAGTGGCACCAGGTGATCTCCAGAGGTCCCTTCCAACTCCTACCACTCTGTGAGTGTCCTGTCTCCATTGGCACCCAGTGGAGTCTGTGGGTTAAGTAGCAACTGCTGCAGACACGAGGCCAGAGAAGCTGTACCCAGAGTGGATTGGGGCAGGGATCCCTGGGACCCTGCATGATTTCCTATCCCCAGGAACACCTCCCCTCTGTGCCAGCCATCTCTTTCCACTTGTCATCCCATGTCAGGTCCAGCCAGAGTCAGACACTCCCTAACTTCATCAGCACCCAGGCAAATTCGATCCTGGCGCTGTCTGGCGACGGCTGGGGGCTGTGAAGAGCTGAGCCCCCAGGGCACAGGGAGCTGTGTGGGAGCAGAATGTGAGCTTCCCTTCCCTTTCCTTCCCTCCCCTCCCTGCCCTCACTCAAATTGAATTTCCATTTATGTTAGCGAGGCAATGGATTATAGCTCGGAGGGGTGCTGCCTGCTTCAGTCCCTAATTTGGTGCATCAATTGTGTTTAAACCTACTTACCTGTAAGTCAGCCTCTGTTCCAGGCAGGCAGTCCTTGCCTCCTGCCTATGGAGGCAGCTGCTTGCCCGAGCTCCTTACCACAAATGTCAGGTACTGCTGTTTTCAGGGCTCTGGAAGTCACAGCTTATCTGCTTTCAGGATTGGCTTTGCATGTGAGGTTGTCAGTGGCAATGAAAGGCCACGGGAGCTCCATCGCCAGGAGGGTTTGGACGTGTAGTTCTGCAGAGGATGGGGCCAGCAACACCCAGCAGGGGACTAATGCTGCTGCTGGGGTTTGTACAGCATCCAGCACAGCTGATCTGGGACCTGGAGGACATATCTGAGCATTGCCCAGTAAAAATAGCCCTTTTCTGGACTCACAGCATGCTCCAGGTATTCCCTGTGCAGTACTGCACCCTTAGCTCTTTTCTGCTGGGGGGTTGGCAGGTTCTGCCTGGAGCAGGGCTGTGTTGGTGCTGGGACACCCGGGTCTCATCTCCAGCGCGGGGTGCTCCCATGGTAGCACCAGGGAAATTGTGCCAGTGTTAGTTGCAGCAAGAGCTCAAAGGTGGGCAGAAAGCCCCTGCTCTGCCTTCGAGGAAAGGAGCTGAACCCACAGCTCCCATCCCTCAGCCCTCCCAGTGCTGCTCCTGGCTGCCAGCCCATGGGAAGTCACTCTGCACCAGCCCTGAGCGGTCAGAGCTTCAGAGTCAGGAACCTGGCATTTCTACATCTCACTGGAGTCTTAAAATAAACACCCGGAGCAATGAATGGAAAGCTGGATCCTTGCTCCTCGCCTGGATTTATGAGCAACGACTGAGGAGAAACTGAAGGGGAGAGAGAGATACATAATTTTTTTTCCACTTTAAATAAATTCTCACTGCTTATCTGCAAGGTTCAGCTGTTTTCAAGCTGACCTACCCGTGTTATGTCGTTCCACCACAAATTCCTTCTGTACAGGAAAACTCAGGAGCTCCACTTGCACACACCAGCAACCTGGGGCTTCATCTCTAATAGACAGAGGCAGAACTCATTAGCTAAAGACACCCTCCTATCCCCCCAGTGAGGATCCATTCACCTTCCTAACCATGCTAGCAACTCAGCTTCTTTCCCTTTACAATGAGGAAACAAAGCCAAGAGAGGAGAAGTGGGTGAATCTGTGCTTGGAGGAGGACACAAATGGGGCAAGGCAAAAATCTGTTCTCAGGGGCTTTTATAACACAGCCAGACACCTACTCGAGCAGACAGGGCTGATGCCCCAGGGCATCCATCTGATGCTTTCAGAAAAGTCCTCAGGGTACAGTGTGTCCAGGAATAAGCCCAGGAGTCTCAGACAAAGGGGAGGATGCTGCCTCCTCCTTCAGGAAGTTGAGCAGAGCCACTGATGTGTTGAGGTGCAGACCCAGCTCCTCAGGCAGGGAGCCCAGTACTCTGTGGGGGTTTGGTTCACACCTCCAGTGAGTATGGCCACAAGAGCTGTCATAGAATGGTTTAGGTTGGAAGGGACCTTTAAATGCCACCTAGTCACCATAGAAGTCTTCGAAGAAGGCTCTAATGATCCCCTGCACATTACACTGTCTGGCCATGTGCTTTTAAAGCTGACAAGGAGCAGTGGGAATGCTGGTGTGGGACTTGGCTGTGTGCTGGAATCACTGTACCCATGGGGTGTGGGCTTAGACAGAGTGATGTGCTCATCTAGGAGAGATCAGCTCTCCAACTTTCTATCTGTTTTGGCCTTTTGTCTGATAAAGCTGAATGAGAGACCAAAACCTCTAACCAGCAGGTCACCCGACAAGGAGAGATGCCCCAGATCAATTCCCACATTCCCGGGTGATGGTTGTAAAGGACAGTAAATCCTCATCGAACTGAGCCTAGAGATGCACACATTGATGATTCATTAAAACACCCGAGCACTGAGCTGAATCTATTTCCTCTCATTACACAGAGCTGGGAAACATGGGTCTGCTCCCGTGACATTGCTGCAAGGACCACAAGTGAAACCCAAAACCCAGAGGGGACTCCACACAGAAGCATCTGAGAGCATCACTTGTCACATGAGCCAACATTAATAAAACAAGACCACAAACTCCAAGACTAAAGCAAGGCAGTGTGTGTGTTTGTGCATCAAGAGCTTGAGGCAGTTCATTATAATTCCAATTAATGTTGGAAAGTTAATAACTGAACGAGAATACATCAGACTTTAAACAAATGAGAAGGAGGAGAGAAAAAAAGGTATCTTTAACAAAAGCCAAAGCTCCAGATGCTACAAAAGCAAAGAAATAATGAATACTTAACATCTCCAAAGGTCCAGGCAGGTAGGATCTTTGATGGAAGCCAAAGCAGGGTGTTGGATGGGAGAGAAGAGCAGCCAGGAGCTGCTCTAGGGAAGGAGGCTGAGAAGGGCTGAGTTCTGTTCCCATGACAGTTATTAACCAAAAATGTAATTTTCCACCTGGAAAAGTAAATTGAGTCTCCGAGGTGCTCTCCACAGGCAATATATCCCCAGGGGGTATTTGAGAGGAGGATAGGAGAAGGATTTTGCACTCCCCAGCAGTAAGACACTTCCTCACTGCAGTCCCCATCAGCTCCCTCTTCCAACCATCACTGTTGAGTCCCTTCATGCTCATTGCCAAAAACATGCCGTTCATTCTAATTTTTCTTCCCTGATTTCTCTGAGCATTAACATGCTGGGGTGACACTGCTCTGGTTTGTACCCTGGCTGCTGTAAACCTGGGTACAAACTGGGTACAAAGTACTGGGGTGAGCAGGAAACCCCCCTGTGAGATGCAAGGGCTCCAGCTCAACGCTGCCAGGCCAGCTCTCCTGCATTTTTCTGGAGGTGTGATCACGATTACATGTAAAACTATTATTAACAGGTTAAAAAACGGATGGAGGCTGAGGTGGGAGGAGAACAGCCATCTCCCACACTGTCTCCAGCTGAGCTATCAGGCTGGCTCTCTGGATCAGAAGGCGCTGTTATCAGCATCCAAAAAGGACATATCCTCTCCTGGCACTCTCCCTATGGATCTGCTCTGACCCATGAGAGCTCCAGTAATTGACACTGCAGTCAGCTCAGGGAGGTTCATTTTAAACCCAGCAGCATCTACAAGACCATGAGGCTCAGGTTCAACTTTACTCAGCTCACCTTTTAGCAGCATCTCATGCAATTATGTCCTGGGGAAGTCAGCCTCTAAGAATAAACAAACACAGAAACAGCTCCGGGGACTTCATACCTTTGATGGGACTCTGGGGAGGGAAAGTGCAGCTGGAAGGGTCCCCATGGTGCAGCCTAAACCTCAGCACAGCCTGAGTAGCACATCACAACAGGGTTGAGGGAAGCCAAGGGAGTCTTTTGGGTGCATTTGGGGCAGTGTAGCTGCAAGCTACTGACCTGTATTGCTATTCAGAGGAGCAAAAAGAAAACAAGGATGACTTGCACCCAGCAGAGCATGGGCAGTGAGACCATGACTCTGTGTCCCTCTGGCAGTTGACACTGGGCTTTGATCTCCCACAGTCTGGCCACCTTTTGAGTGATGTGATCCCAGGCTGGAAGACATGGGGATTGGTGATGGGGATTGGTGACTGGGATTGCTCATAGGGCTATCCCAGAGCTTTCACCCCACAGAGCACAGGCAGGGCTGGCTGCAGAGCTGGGCAGAAGGCACTACGACCAGGGCAGAGCTGTCTATGGAGGGCTCCACCGTAGCAGGTTTTGAGTGTACAACCCTTTCCAGCCACTGAGGAAGATTTAAGAGCGAATAACATCAGCCCAGTCAAATTCAATTGCTATTGATAATGTCCATTTGCAATTAGAGCCAATTAAGGGGAGGCAGCGAATGACAAGTGTTTGGCCAGGAGGGGTGTGTGTGGGGGGGGGTCAATACAACAAACCAATTTCCCAATGACCAAATGCAATTAAAGAGTCTCACTTACCCAGCTTGCCCAGGAGGACCAGCGCATAAATTGGCAACGCCAGGCGGGCGGGTGCTGTCATGCCCAGCATGCAGACCTCCAGGAGCAAGCTCTGCCCCTGCCCCAGCTTCAAGCTGCGGGAAGTGGCATCCATGTATTTCACCATGATCGCGGTGTTCCTGGTCATCTTGGTGGTGGCCCTGCAAGGCTCAGTGCCCCGAGGGAGTGATTTTCCCTACAAGGTGCCTCTTGATCCCAAGGGGTTGCTTGAGCTTTCCTGGAATGTCAGCTATCCTGAGCAAGCCGTGAATTTCCAGCTCCTCGTCAGGAACCTGAAGTTTGGGATCCTCTTTGGGATGTCGGACAGGGGCGAGTTCGAGAACGCGGACCTGGCCGTGCTCTGGAGTGATGGGCACAGCTCCTATTTTGGGGTGAGTCTCTTCTCTGTTTGCACGGCTGGTTTTGGGGTTGCCTCCTCACGGGTGAATTTGACCCATGGTTTGAAAGAGCAGGGCTGGTCTGGGGCACAGCACACACCGGACTGCTCTTGTTCAGGTGGAAGGGATCCAAAAAAGCTTGGGGGTTTCTATCCCCAAGGGAGCTGCAGATCAGGTCTACAGTCTGGGTTTAAGAGCCTATGCCATACCCCAAGAGAAAAGAATAAATACAGCAGCACATCAGCAAGACTGAGTGGAACCAGAACCTGGATGTCTCAGCTGTGTTTAGCTGCAAAGAGCTCCAGCAGACGGTCATATGGACCAACTCACACACACATATATATATGCAGGAGGCATCAACCCCTTGGTTCACTTTTGTGCTGCTCTCACTCACATCAAAAATTAACCACAGCTCCCCTTAACAACTTTGAGACAGTGCAAAATTGTCAGCCAGAAAAGCTGCTCCTGCCAGCACCAATAACCTAGCTGGGAGTCGTGTCCAACGCAAGGGCAGAGATCAGGAGGACATGGGAAAACCCGACCCGTGGCAACCTCAGAAATTAAACATGCAAATCTCTTTGGGCACTGTGTAAACATTAAGTGATAGCAGATTGTGGGGAGGGGGAAACTCACTCCTAATTTTGCCATCCTTTCTGAGAAAATCCATTTGTCCAGGTTCTTGTTTGGTTTGTCTTTCTATCCCTGTGCTCTCAAGTAGCTCCCTATCCCCAGACTACCCCACCAGGCTTATTACAATTACTTTTGGTTGCAGAAAGTGATTGACAATTTTTTTCCCCGTGAGAAGCTTTCCAGTAAGTTAAATTTTACCTCCCTGCTTACTTCAAATTAACCATAAAATACATTCTTTCACAATCAGCTGCAATGCGATCTGCAGTGCAATGAAAGGAGGAAAAGAAGGGCTTATTATCTGTACTGTTTGCTTGCTAATTACCAGCCATTCAGGATGTGTGGTGGCCCAAATGCTACAGTATTTCACAGCATCATGTTAAAAAAAATAAAGGATCATTTCTAATCTGTCTTCATGTGCTCACGGAAAGACAAACACCGTTGAATAAAACACCGGGTAGCATTTGGGTTTTTTCTCTTTCAGTTGGTGCTGAACAGCATCCTGCAAGGAGATTTCTATAAATCTTTCCAGTCCTGGTTTTTCTCTCTCCCATCAGCCTTTCTTCTGGATAAGTATGTCAGCTGTTGGAAAGATCCAAATTTGCTTAACCTCCCATGTACTACAAGATTAATTTGCACACCATCTTCCTATGAAAACAAATGTCATGCTAGCTTCATGTAGCTGATTTTACTCTTCCCCCTCTAAGGACAATATGTTCTCGAAATATCACTCTATACTTCTGGCTGAAGTGATGCCAAGATGTTTTATTCTTTTTTCTTCTATTTTTTCCCCCTGAGATAAGAAAACCAATGCTACTTGTATATGTACAACGAGGTACTTCTTAAGTGCTTTTCTCAGTAAACAAAAGATACCAACGGGAGATGCAAAACATCAAGAAAACACCACCATTCAAATCCAAATTATTGCAGGATTTTATATCCCAAACCTTCAAATCCTTAAGCACGGGAGTAACCCACTGCTTTGCTTCTTGGTGTGGCTTTGTCACTGTCATCAACAATGAGCAGGGTTTGGGAGCCCTTGCTGGGCTGCCAAAACAATCTGGTCAAAACAGATCAAAGATTTTAGAGGAGGGGTAGAGATTTCTAGGGCTGACACTACAGCCCAGCAAGGTGCTGACCCTGAACTGAGAGCAGCTGGTTTGTGACAAGGGTTTGGGAGAGCACATCCCCCTCAGAAAGTCCCCTCCAGCCAGATACCCACAAAACACAGCACAGACCAATGCAATACCTTCATGCGTCCCTGTAGGAATTCCACCCCCCCATGTCCTTCCTTCCCCCCAGCACATCTCAAATCATAAAGTTCTCTCTGCAGACTATTAACACTGGGACATGTAATTCACAGACCTGCCCATGCTGAGCACCAAGGGTCTCATGGCAGGGGCTGTGCCAACACGGCTCTGCCCGGGAGCTGCTGGAGGGTGGCATGGGGCAACCAAAACACAGGCTCCCAACACCCCTGGGATGTGGAGGGTGAACACAAAGAGGACCTCATGGCCCATGGGACTGCTGGAGGTCACTGCCATGAGCTCCTCAGGCTGAGTGGATCCAGCAGACCCCCACCAACTTATTGGGGTGCTCTTCTTCCTGCAGGATGCCTGGAGCGATGCCAAGGGGCAGCTCCACATGGATGTGCAGCAGGACTACCAGCTCCTTGGGGCTCGGAAGGCTCCTGAGGGGCTCTACCTCCTCTTCAAAAGAGCCTTCAGCACCTGTGACCCCAAAGACTACCTTATAGAGGTATGGAACAGCCCTCGCCACGTTATAGCACACCCCAGCCCTGGGCACAGCTCCAAATCCCAGCCTGGCCAGTTTGGTTCAGGGACAGCAACAGATGTTTGTGCTGTTTAAGGCAGAAAGGAAGATTGTTACAGATGTCAGGCCTGGGACATGAGTAATGCTTGGCATGGTTGAGCTACTTACAACCCCTTATATACCTTTATAAAGTGTAGATTTTATCTCAGTCACATCATCCACTTCTATTAAGCAGGTGTTAGGTCTATATAAATACCCTCCTTCATCACTTGGGTTTGCAGTCTGGAGCCAACTGTTTGGAGGTATTACCTTACAAAGAGGTGTTGGTGTTGTTCAACAGGAGGCAAAGAGGATGGTTGTGGCAGGAGCTGGAGCAAAGGGACAGCAAATAGATCCCCTGCGGTGTCCTCGAGTGTGGTTTGGTGATTTCTCATCCACCTTTCCCCCAGGAGATGGGATTTGGGGAAAACCTCCCACATGGGGATGTTGAAGAGCTTCAGGATCTCAGCCATGGTCCCCAGGTGCAGGCAGGAATTGGTGCAAAGCTCATTTCAGATGAAAGCCTTTGGCAGACAGGATATTTTAAAGCCAGCGTGGGCATGGAGCGTCCTTGAATTTTTGTTGCTGGTTTTCAAAAGCTTGTCTTGTGGTGAGAAATGTCTACTGTCTGCCAAAACAGAGAGCCCTGGAGGAAAAAATTCTGTCTGTGAACCAGGAAAAGACTTGCAGGTCTCTACTCTTCCATCCTTTAAGAAAAAAATATTCCTTTTTTTTTTTTTCCTTTCTTCCTTATCTCCTGTCCAGAGCTCACTGGGCTCAGCAGCACTTTTGTTGTTTGCAGTAGACTTTCAGCAGACCTTCTTGTGGAAGGCCCCCAGCAGAAACTGGGAGAAAAGGAGGATTTCAGGGAGAAGTTTCAATTCTGCTGCTCCTCCTCATGGCCATTGGTGGGGCCAAGCTGCAGGGTGGGATGAGCTCTGAACTGAAGTGGTTGTCCCAGCCTGGAGATCAGGAGGTATAAGGGGCTCTGAAAGTGAAGAGAGATTTGACCCTTATGGAACTGATGCCATCTAGGAAAAAACTTTTCAGACTCTCCTAAGTGGGAGGGTACCCTCTGTGATCACATTATCCAAAGAAATGCCCCAAAATAGTTTACCTGGGACAGCACAGCAAAGTGAGCTCTCAGTGAAATCAGGGTGGCTTCTCATCTGGGGATGGGTCAAAAAAGCCCATCCCTGGATTAACACCACCGATACTAATGTTAATATTCCATTAAGTTTAATTCCTACATTAAAAACTACCTGATATACTTTGCTCTTGCTTCAGGATGGCACCGTGCACCTTATCTATGGGATCCTGGAGAAACCAGTCCATTCCCTCCAAGCCATCAACATCTCTGCCATCCACAGGGGACTGCAGAGGGTGCAGCTGCTAAAGCCCAACATCACCATTCCTGAACTGCCCAGTGACATGAGCACCATGGAGATAACAGCCCCTGATGTTATCATTCCCAGCCAGGAGACAACCTACTGGTGCTACATGGCAGAGCTGCCAGACCAGTTCCACAAACATCACATCATCATGGTAAGAAGCAGGGGAAGGGGGTTGCTTTCTAGATCAGCAATCCTATCCACATTCAACCATTCTGCAAATTCCACCACTCCCCTGCCCTTTCACAAGGAAGATTTCAGACCCAAATGTAGTACCAAAACATCTCTCAGAGCCATCCCACCAGCCAGTGGCATTCTCAGGTCTCCCAGAGAAGCCAAAATCAGAAGTTTCTCAGCAGGAGATGGCAGGCTGGTGACTTTCCACCTGGCACATTGAGGAGGTGCCCAGACAGGCTCAGAGCAGCTCCCTTGCCGAGCTGACCCCCTGCAGAAGACTAAGGTGTAGCCATCATGGATGGAGCCACGTCAGGATCATGGCACATAGTGAGCCACAGGGAATAAACATGGGGAACAACTGAATGGGGCTGGGAAGAGCCAGGCAGAGTGAGCCAGGAGTATGAACTGGTTTCTAAAAGATCAGACACGCTCCAAAAAAAAAAAACAAAACCCAAAGAAAGGGAGTTACGGACATATTGCCCAGCACATGCTCGGGTCACCTACCTCAAAGGAGAGGCAGGAACCTGCAGGCAGCTTAGTGCCAGGGTAAGGCAGATTAACACCAGTGTGACCACCGCCAGAAGCTACTGGGAGAACATGGCCCTGGCAGGCACAGAGGAGGTTCAGCAGATGACCTGGCACAGCCAGAGTCAGAACCACACTGTGGGGAGAAGGGAAACCAGACAGAGGAGCCGAAGCGAATGCTTAGTGATTTCCAGGGGAGAGATGACGTTGCAAAGGAAAACTCAGAAGTGAGGATTTTCTTTCCAGCAGATGGTGTGAAATGAATCATCTGTGTGTAAGTAAGAAGTGCATAACTCCTGATACCTTCCCGCTGCTGTGGAGCAGTTCTGCAGCTGGCACTCTTAGCCAGATCTGTTCCTCAGGCTTGTTGGAAGTCCCTCGTTCTATCCCAAATCCCCCTCCCCATGCCCCGAGCAGCTGTTGGCTAGAAATAAAACCCCCCAGCTGCAGGCAGAGCTACTGCAATGTCACCAGGAGCCTCTCTAGGAAAAAGTCATGTCCCCAGGGTCACCTCAGTCCTGCAAAATTGGCAAAGGATTCAGCCATCACAAAGCAGACCAAGATCTGCTGATTAGGTGCATCTGGTGCTGGAGAAGGGATGAGATGTTTCTCTCTAAGGTTATGGTGGATTCCTGGTTGGTTCAAAAGCCAATTAAGAGCTCTTGGCCCTTGGTGCCTTATACCCAGAACAACCTTCCCTCCCCATTACATGGCTGAAGCTGCCTCCCAGTCAGTAATGGAGAGCAGACATACCTGCCTTAGGCTCCACAGGCCTGCAGAGGCAACAGCTCCTGGGAATGGGCTCTCAGCAAAGAGTCTTAACATGTTCTTGTGTTCTGCTTTGCAGTATGAACCAGTAATTACAGCAGGCAATGAGGCCCTCGTCCACCACATGGAAGTTTTCCAGTGTGCTGCTGGGTTTGACACCTTCCCCCATTACAACGGTCCCTGCGACTCCAAGATGAAACCAGATCGGCTCAACTACTGCAGGCATGTGCTTGCAGCCTGGGCCATGGGAGCTCAGGTGAGTGAGAGACAGAACCTGCCACCCTGGCAGAAAACTTTGCTCCCGAGCTCTTGCCTGCAGCCTCCCAACTCTTCCTGACCCCCTATTGGGATCACCCCAGGTAGGCTTCCCCAGACCTGTTCTCTGCTGGGATTTGGATTCATCTGTGTCTGAGCTCCCCATCCTCCCCCTGTACGTGTGTGAATTTTTACCTCATCCCAGTTCACCCCGTCAGTGCCATAAATCAGTGTGATGCCTCTACTCAGTGGCTATGCCAATGCATGTGCATGCAAGAAGCCTCTGGGAGCAAGATCAGCTCTCCAAGCACAACCAAGAGCACAAGTCATGTCTCTCAGCCCATGGTGAGGGCCAGAATTATATCCAGGCTTTTCAACCTTGTCCCCAGTGCTCTCTTAACATCCTCCCTCTGCTTCCAGGCTTTCTACTACCCTGAAGAAGCAGGACTTGCCTTTGGTGGCCCAGGCTCCTCCAAATATTTGCGCCTCGAGATTCATTATCACAATCCCCTGGTGATCAAAGGTGAGTGGGCACGTGGTGATGCCCCACCAGTGGGGCAGTGGCAAGAGAGCTGGATAAAAGTCAGGGACTGACACACTGCTGAGGAGGGTTCCATGTTTCATACAGAAGAAAAATTGACCCAAATCATAGCCCTGTTGGCAGCTTTCTGGGGACCTAATGGTCCAGATATGTCCTTGTGGAAGAAATACAATAAATCCCCATCATGCTGCTGCCTTTGTGGTCTTGGCAAAGTCATCCTCACCAGAGGCTGAACCCCATCCCTATGCATGCCCAGCAATGGGGAGGGATACTCAGGGATGGAAGGAAACTGCCCCTACAACACATCATCCCTGCAGGAGCACGATCCAAGGCAATGCTGGTATTTAGCTGGGCTGTCACAGGGTGTCCCTCCAATTTCTGTGCAAAGTGGTGGTGGGGTCTGAGCTCAGAGCCAAGAACAACAGCAGGGCCAAAGTCCCTAGAGAGACAGCACCAGCCTGGCTGGGGATGGGGGAATTTAGATGTTGTTTTACTGGTATTCCTGCTTTGATAACGTTGTCAGGAGACACATTAAAAAAAAAAAAAAAAAAAAAGGATTCCAAACAACCCAGTTTCTTCATTAACATAAAAAATAAGTATCTTCTTGACTAACCAAGTATATTTTTAGAAGACCAGAGCATATGTACCGTAGATCAATCATAGCACATTCAGCAACTTGAGAAGAAACACGTCTATAAATATGGAGCTCAAGTCTTTCATAATTTATGTGGTTTTGCATGTTAACCAATAGTGTCTCCCCCATTATTCTTATCTCTGGGTGGGCTCCAGCCCAGAGATAAAGAGTTCAAAGCCAGACCGAGACCCTCCTGACCTACTCAACCTGCCCTTGTCTTGCAAAACTGGGTAGCAAATGGGAGCCAGAACTCAGCTTTGCATCCCAGCAGAGCTCACTGCTGCCTCTGCCTGCCCCAGGGTCAGCATCTCTCAGGGCACATCATGGGCATGGGGTCTTCTACAGCTTCCACCAGTTCTTGAGAGGAGGTTAAATAGAGCAATCTCAAATGCAAGAGAGACCAGAAGCTTTCCAAATGCAGTACTCCACAGGCATGTCTCCTTCTACCAGGCCAGCATAGCCTTAGTGTTTTTGGATGCAGTAAGATATTTCTGAAGGAGTTCTCCAAAGCACCCCACAATCTGTCCTCCTCTTTAGGCTCTCCAAAGGCACTCCTTACCTTATTCAATTCCACCTCAGGTTGACACCCTCTCTAGAGGACCAAGCGTGTGTCTGACACCATTCAATAAGGACTTGCCATGAAAATATCTAGGATTTAAAAAGAGCAAGATCCACACACATGAAGCTGCGAGAGGCTTGTTCACCTCTCCCCACTGCAGCAGTGTCATTTTTCACACCTGACCTTGTCCTAGCTGCTGTCACTTCTCCCATGGTGACTTGCAGCCTTGTCCTCTCTCCCACCAGGTCGCCATGACTCCTCAGGGATCCGCCTCTACTACACGGCCACCCTGCGACGCTATGATGCTGGCATCATGGAGCTGGGCTTGGTCTACACTCCAGTGATGGCCATTCCCCCAGGGGAAGACACCTTCATCCTCACAGGCTACTGCACTGACAAATGTACCCAGCTGGTGAGTGCCTGTCCCCTTCACCCCATCTTCACCTCAGAGAAGAGAGGTTGTAAATGGCTTTTCCCACGTCCCTGGCAGCAGTGGTAGAGCTCCAGTCTCCTGGTTCTAAACTCCCTGAACCCCTTATTGTGAGGTTAGGCTGGGAAGAAAAATCTGCTGTGTACAACAGTGAGCAGCTGGTTGGGATGCCCTGACTCCCCCATGTCGCAGCTCTCCTGGGGAGCCATCTGCTCCAGTTCCCCGTGGTACCATTCCCATAAATCCTGCTGCCAAGCTGGCTGTGCCCCAGCAGTGCTTCCACCCCCTGGAGGTGGGAAGATTGGCTTCTGCTGCCAAAGAGCTCGCCAAGAGCTCCCTCAAAGATGATTTCAAAATGCCCACCTTGCTCTCGGGAAACTTTTAGTGGATGTTTTTGTAGGGCCTACACAAAAGGAATCATTGCTGCTACTGCTGATGAATTCAAGGGAACAAACAGCATCTGGCTCAGTTGCTCCTGCTGATTCAGGGCTCGGGCAGCACCTCCATTGGGTCTAGCAGTGGACCAAGGGGCTGCTCCTCTGCAGGGAGCTCTGTTGCCCCAAGGGTAGAGCCATCCCCTAAACCCCCGTGTGAGAGCCAGCACAAGGACAACTGGCCCCAGATACACAGTAAAGGGATGTGCAAGAGGGGAGAGGGATGGGGTCAGGCAGGGGAGCCTGAGCCATCCTCCCCCCAGGCTCTGCCCGCTGCCGGCATCCGCATCTTCGCCTCCCAGCTCCACACTCACCTGGCAGGAAGAAAAGTGGTGACAGTGCTGTCCCGGGATGGGAGAGAGCAGCAGGTTGTGAATGCTGATGGTCACTACAGCCCTCACTTCCAGGTACAGGGGTCTGCAGGGTTAATGGGGAGTCCAGGCTGGATGTCTTCCCCCTTCTGCCCTGGGCACAGAGCCACAGCCTTGCTCTGATACAGCCTCTTTCCTTCCTTCTTTCCTTCTTTTACTCTCAGGAGATCCGTATGCTGAAGGAGATGGTTGCAGTTTTTCCAGTGAGTAGTTCCAAAAAACAGAAGGACACGGTCCCCATGGGCTCTGGGTCATATCTGCCACCTCCACACAGGTGCCTTGGGGAGACCAAGGCCCTTCTAACATAGCACAAAACCAGTTTGTGGGCAACAAAACCATGGGGTGAGGGTGAACCATGCCTACACTGGAGGTGCCCCCTCTTTCCTGGCTTGGCAGCAAACATGGGAAGAGTGGGTGGTAAAACAGAGGCTGAACGTGCCTTGGGGCTGTACAAGCGAGGAAGGACTGGGCTTCAAAGCAGAGGGAAACTATGGGACATGTTGTGCCCCAAAAAGGCTGCTCAAAAGCCTCAGTACCCATTGAAAGCACCCCAGGGCTATGCTCTAGGGTGTTCCCAGGTACCCTGGTGCTGACCATGGCAGGGAGGCAGTTGTGCCATCAAGTTGGATGCAGGTTTAGCAATTCAAAATGTTGCCTGAGTGGATCTTTTTGGGCTCTTCAGCCCTGGAGAAATTCTTAGAAAGTGAGAAAGCAAGAAATAGAGTTGGGATAGAGCCCCAGGGAGTGTCTCCAGGAGTTCCAAGTTTAGTGAGAGCTCCTGCAGCACCATGGCTGGTGCTGGTGGGGAAAGAGGCTGCCCACAGCAGAGATCTGCTACCTTACGCACTCCCTGATCCCTGAGTTTTCTAATGGGAGAGGGGAAAACCTTCATTCTCACACCTACCTGTGTCTGTCTTCGACCCCCACCAGGGTGATGAACTCATCACGACCTGCACATACAACACAGAGGACCGGACCAGAGCCACCGTGGTGAGTGAGGGGCCAAGCTGAACTACCCCAGGGGGGCTGGTGTATGTTTGCACCCCAGGGCTGGGGGTACCCCCAAAACTGAGCACCTGCCTGAACCTGGGCTGAATCACAGCCAGAAACCAGAGGGAAGGGTGGTAAAGAAGTAAACCCAGCCAGCCCTGCTACCTGCAGTGTGATGTTAAGGTGCTAATTGAGAAGTAGCACGTGTCACTCCAATTCTCATCACAAACTGTTCCACCAGGGATTAATTGTAATTAAAGAGAAGCGGTATTTTTTGACAGTGCATGTTATTTTCTTACCTAGGCAGCAACAATAGAGCCTGTCAGAGGTACCATCAACAGGGACAAAGCTAAATATAGCAGAAGGGATTATAGGAAATCTGCATTTTAATGTAAACCACACGATCTAGCCTGAAAGTCTGCTCCTGGAAAATGGGTGGAAGGGCAGATGAGCAGAATGCAGCTCAGCCCATGCCCCTGAAGAGGTGCAGATATAGATGTGTGTGTGCACATACAGGTGTGAGCTCTGTGCCTTTGCAGTCCCTTTGCCCGTGCAGCCCAGGCAGGGCAGAACCAAACCACACTGCCAACACGGTTGTGTCTGTGTACAGGGTGGGTTTGGCATCATGGAGGAGATGTGTGTGAACTACGTGCACTATTACCCCCAAACACAGCTGGAGCTGTGCAAAAGTGCTGTGGATCCAGGCTACCTGCACCGGTACTTCAACCTCGTGAACAGGTACAGAGCCCCTGCCCAGGGTTCTGGGGGGGAGAGGGAGCATTGAAGAGCCCTTTACTAGTGACACTGGAAAAACACATTTAAAAAGGGGGGTGGGAGGTGCTGGCTGAACAGCAGTCATGCAGGGGCAGGTAGGGTGGGTTTCAGGAGCAGTGGCTGTGTACTGCAGCACAGTTCTTCCCTGTATCCAGGACAGGCAGCCAAACCCAGGCCTTTATGGATGGCCTGCCGGGAAGGGAGACCATTCCCAGGGAGGGATTTCCCAGCAAGAGCCAGTTCATGGCTAAGTGCTTATGTGCAAAATGCGTCTTATGACCCGAGGCAGATGCCAAGCACCCCTGCCAGAGAAGCAGGCTGCAGCACATTCACCCATGAGGAAAGGGGTGGGATGCTGACCTTGCACAGGGTGTCCTACCCACAGGCAATCCAGCTGGTCCCCAGACTTCCCCCACTGGTGCTGGCTGCATTAGCCTCTCCCAGTGCTGACTTTGGAGACGTTTGTGGAGAGCTTTAGGCAGGGAAGAGTTAGGCACATCAAGCTTTGAATGGGGACAGCACCGCTGTGTTTCAGGGTGGCATTTCTCCCTCCCCAGGTTTAACGACGAGGAGGTCTGCATGTGCCCTCAGGTCTCCATCCCACAGCAGTTTTCCTCTGTCCCCTGGAACACATTCAACAGAGACGTGCTGAAATCCCTTTACAGCTTTGCTCCGATCTCAATGCACTGCAACAAATCCTCAGCCATCCGGTTCCCGGTACGTAAAGCTTCACAACCAAAGCTTCCTAGAAAAACTCCTGGCTACAGGTGAAAAGCAGCTCAGCAGAGCCATGCCACAAAGTGACCTGGATGAGATGGACCAGGTCTCTGGTGCTCAGGACACAGGGCTCAGGCAGGGAGCTGAAGCTGCTTGGGGAACCCCAGCATGAGCTGGATACAGAGCCCAGTCCAGAACTGGCACTTAAACCAACATGGCACGAGCTCACCGTGGATGTGCTTGGCCAGATTCAATTAGGAGATGCATTTGCATAAAGTGATTTTGAGGCCACTTTTGCAGAGCAGGGCTAGCTTCAGAACCAAGGAGAAACGTGAGGTGATTTTTAGGATTTGGGCAAATCACATCAGGTCCCAGCAGAGCAAGCTCATTACACACAGCATCTGTGCAGTCTCCAAACACAGCAATCTAGCAAAACGTGAAGGATAAAGGGCCATGAGATCTTGAAAGACAAACCAGACCCAACCATAATGGTCATGACAGTGATTGTGATGAAGATTTAAAACCACTCATGGTCCCTAATGCTACCAGGTCCTGACACCATTTACCAGTGTAATAAACTGACACCTTACCCACTGCAATGCTGGAGAATGCTGAGCTGAGTGCAGGGAAGATCATCAGCTTTCTCTCCTGGAAAATCCCCTTCAGCAAAGTCTGCTCTGAAGGGGCAGAATCCTCTCCAGTTCCCTGGGACCGGAGACTCAACAACTCTCAACCCTGCAGAGTCCCACTGCAGGAATAGAAGTGGTGCAGAAGATTTGTGCAGCAGCAGAATTATGAATTAAGCCTCTTAATTATGGCCCAGGCAACTCTCTTGATTTCAGAGAGGTCTGGGAAGCAGATGGACTTGAGCAGAGCAGCTCCAATGCCAGCACAAAGTGGGTCACAGCATTGCAGTGAAGGCAAAGGAGCTGACCTGCCCCTCCTGCTCTGCTGGTGTTTTCAGAGTGAACCCTGTTTTAAAACATTTCATTCCGTGCTGGTTCTGCCAAGAGAAAAGCACCAACTCCTAATTGAGCTCATGTTCTTGCAGTTCAGTGATCCCAAACCTGACAAGATTTCTGGGAAGGACTGACTGCTGTTAATTATTAAGCAAAATCTCAAGGTAACACTGGTGAGTGGCTGCAGGGACATCACTGTTTCCATGTCCCCCTGCACCTGCAAGGGTTTGCAATGTACTCTCATACACTCTATATTCAGATTTCTAAGCAAAAGCATTGAAAACAACTATCAAGACACTTCAAATGCCTTTATCTACCCCAAAAGCAGAGCGCTGGCAAGGTGTGAGGGTTTGGGATGTGTCAGCAGGGCAGAACGCCAAGCAAATAAGCTCAGGGCTGGAGCAGGTGCACCCTAAACTTTGTAACTTTTAAGCCATAAAGGTATAGGAAAATAGTTGTTTCTCCAGATGGTGCTCCCCTGAAATGCTCTCCCCTCTCTGGTCACTCCCAGCAAGAATTTTGGAGGATCACTCCATCCTTCTCCAGCTTTCCCCAGGGGTTTCCTGGTGCAGACTCTGGCCTGTTTCACTTGACATAGTACAAGGAATTTAATCTGAGAACATAAATTCAACATCTTGCTGATGACTCACAGATCTACCTCTCCTCTCCAGACCTCCCTCCTCCTGCTCACACTGCAGCTCAGCCTCTCGCTGACGTTTCCGCATGAGCGCGCAGCCAGCAGCCAAAGTGTAGCATCACCACACCAGAGCTCAGCCCAGACTGAGCCCCCCTTCGGCCTCACAGCCCCCACCTGCATCTCACCCAGCCACTAACCTGGACCTACACATTACATCTGAGCTAGATCCTGCCCTGCAGGCTCAGACTCCAGCAGGTCACTCCTGCAGGGAGCATCCCCAGTGCCCCCAGTGCATGCACAGAGCTGGGGGTTTTGTCCTGGCCGTGATCACTTCAAGACCTGATGGCTGTGACAGCCCTTCCCTGTGGCATCTCATCCAGGCTACTGCATCCCTCCTGTCTCGCAGCAGTTGCATGTGAACATCCACACTGCCATGCTGCAAGTGTCGCCTCCAACCAACCCTCCTGCCAATACCTGGCAGGGAGCGGGTTTCAGAGCTGGGTTGAGAGCACGGTGGGTTCATGGGACTACCTGGTTTGAGTTGTTTTCATCTGATTTGGTGGGTAACACTTTTTCTGGGGCGGGAACTCCCTGGCTGTGGTGGGTTTGTGCAATGTGGTGCACTGCAGGCATCTGCGCTGCTAAGGGGATGCGTAGGTGCTTCTGCAACACAAATAATTAGCAACATCTCATAAGAAAACATCCTGATTTGGGCTAAAAAAACCTTCAATTATTAAAGATCATTTCCTTTTTACAAACAGGGAGGAACACAGAGTCTCCAAGTACCCAAAACCCCAGCTTGGTCTCACGGTGCCAATCTCTCTTTCAGGGCAAGTGGGAGAAGCAGCCGCTTCCCACCATCACCGAGAGGCTGCAGGAGCCTGTCCCTCGCTGCCCACCCACCCTGGGGCCTCAGCCTGCCACCCCCATCGACCTGGGACAGCTCAGGATGGACTGACCAGACTCTTGCTCCATCCATCACAACGGGAAGCACCTCCAGGCACAGGGAACATCGCCCCATCACTCTCCCGGCAGCCCTGCCCACGCAGCGATGCCAGCCGGTGCCCTGGCCCCTGTCTCCGGAGGGGGTTAGAGCTCACATGCTCTGGTTCAGAAAGTACCCTGGAGATGGAAAGCTCTATATTTAGTGCATTATTAGCAATCCTGGCTCTGAGTAATGCTGCTTTCCACCCCCAGAATCATAATGTGGAGGTTTGCTATTGTGTCAAACCCAGCACGGCCCTGGGGGAGGTGGGGGGAGAAGCCTGTTTTCCTGCAGGGAAACTGAGGCACAGAGCAAAGACGTGTGGGAGCAGCACACCAGTCTGCCCAGTGCCCTATGGACTCTTCTAGCTCAGGGTGGATGTGCAGGTGCTCTCCCCTGCTGGTACTCAGGCAGGGGTGGAGGGATGGAGGGAGGGATGCCACGATGCCCACCCCACTCTTGTTTCCCTGCTGCAAGGGACCACAGCTCCCCACCCTGCTCCTCCTCCCAATTCCCCATGCTGGGGATTATTCATCTTGAGGCCATCAGATGCCAATGGCCAGGAACAAATGATAGCACTGTGATGGGGTGGGAGGGACACGGAAGAAAAGACAAACCTTTCAGCAGGAAAAATGACTCTATTAAATACCTAAACATTAAAACTGCTATTTGCTGTTGAGCTCCCAGAGGAAAACACTCAGAAGAAGCAGAGGAAAGGCTGGTGGTGCTGCAAGACATCCCATCCATCCCAGCTGGGCACTAACACCTCACTATCCCAGAATGGGTAGCATCCAGAGCAGGGTGGCAGCCGAAACCTGCCCTCCTGGCCACCTTGGGCTTAAGGGAAAATCTCAGGTCAGAGCACTGAGGATCAGAAATGAGGTTTTTTTTGAAGCAAAAGATTATCTTTGCAGGCACCCAGCAGATTCCTGCTTGGCAAGGCTCTTGGTCCCTTATTGAATCCAGGACAAACCAACCACCCCCTCCTCTACCCTCCACCTGGGCAGCATCAGGGAGTGTAATCACCCCCTGTTCAGAGAAAAAAACAATCATCCTAATGTTGTTTTTTAGTGTTTCCAGTAAAAACAAAACATTTGAGAGTTCAGATTCTTGCCTGTGGCGCCCGTTGCACGAGGCTAAGGAATTGAAATCAGCTCTAAAAAGGGTACAAACCAAGCAAACCTAGTCAAGGGAAATAAAGCGAAAAGCACACAGGGTGATTATTTCTTTAGGCGGGTGAAAGCTTCAGCAGAGATCCTGCACCACTGAAGATGGAGCCCAGCAAGGGGACCAGAGCAATGGAGACAGGCTGGGAACAGCTGTCTCTTCCCCTTCACAGGAGAGGGTGCACGGGTTACATCCATGTGATGAAAAAAACCTTCCCTGACACCTCTGAGATGGGCTCCGAACTGCCAGAGGCTGCTGGGCTGTCAGCACACTGCTCAGCCTCTGCCTCTATCCCCCTCTCCATCAGGAGCTCAAAGGAGCCACCTTCAATGTGACCTTCAGAAAGATGCCAGCAGAGGAGATAGGACCGTGGAGACACCAGTGGCTGGGATCCAAGGTACCAGTGCCCCAGTTGGTGAGCTTAAACCACAGCACTGAGCTGGTCCTGCCCATGCGAGGAGCAACCCAGAGGAGATGCAAACACAAACAGGACCAGCAAAGCAGCCTCAGGCCAAAACACATTCATCAAACCCTTTTTCCTTCTCTGCAAGTTCAGAATCTACAGACACACGCAGCAAAGACCCACATTCCAATGGCACTTGCCTTTGGGAGTTTCTTTTATTCTCCAGGGCACAACATGAGAATCAGTCCCCAGTTAAACATCAAAGGGCCGCACAGCACCACCCTGTTTTCCTCATTTCAAACCTAGGAGCTGGCACAGGCTGGCAGAACTCCCTGGGCACCAACACATTCCCATTGCCATGGCCAAACACTGTCACTTGCCTTCACTCTCAGCCTCCCACAAACAGACAAGGTCACCATTCAGGTTTGGGGAGGATCCACCCTCCCCACCTCCTGCAGTCATCACAGCACTTGAGCACCACCAATAAAATACAATCAGGCACCGAATGTTTCACACCCCACAACTGATTATTAAAGGGCTTCAGGTGCCATTTACCACCACAGGCAACAGGAGTTGGTGCTTAAAGTCCCTCTGAACTTTGGAGCCACAATGAAGCATTTTGCCAAAGCAGGAACCTGAAGCTCCAGCTGTGACTGGGGTGAGATGGGATGGAGGAACAAACCTGTGCTGGAAGAGTTGGAAGAACATGCCTGGAAACCTCCTGGGTAAAGCCAATGAGTTCATGGTGCAGAAGAATCTTAAAGTGGGCAGAGCACCCATGGTGTGAGCCTGGGAAATAGCCCTGGGCCTCCTGTCCCTTCTCTCCATGGACCCCACAAGCATTCCCACCCCAGCACTGGGTCCCCAGGGCACAGCCAGGATGAGGTGACACCCATCAGAGCAGGGATAGACACAGCAAGGGACTGGAAAGACAGCAGGTTTGGAGGCTACAGCTGTATTAACAGCAGAGTTAGTTTAAAAAAAAAAAAAAATAATTCATTTCCAGGCAGTGTGAAACTACATTTTGGGTAAAGAGTTTCCAGCAAAGTCAAAAACTGAAACCACTTCATTTGCAGTCAAGCAAAACACTGTTTTCAGGCCAATTAACCCATGGGAAAGAACTACCACTGTAGTGGTGCAGCTTCATTTAGAAAACAGAGCACAAAATCTTTCAACTTTTTGGAATCTCTTCCTCCTCTTCCCCTCTAATTTGACCCAAATTTGCTTGATGAGTTTCGCTGCAGACATTTGTCCAGCTCTCCCAGCAGACCCTGGAGCCAGCTGGGTTACCCCGGGGACCAGGAATTCAGCCAGCAGCTCTGAGGGCATCTTCCTTCTGCCCACCCCAGTGCCTGCAGCAGCCGCTGTCTCAGTAGAAGCCCTTCACTCGCTTGTTGTCCGGGTCGAAGGGGGACTTGGTGTGTGCCTGGGCAGGGTACACAACTCCCATCCTCTCCAGCTCATAGCTGCCACTCTTCACAAAGTCCAGAGACACCTGCAAGGCAGAGCCACAGTGAAGCCCCAGGTGGGTTCTGTGAAGTGCAGGGCACTGGTGGGGCTACCAGTGCCCCCCACCAGCGTCCTAGATTCATCACTGGACAAGCTCCCACACCACCTCCCAGACCTGCTTTCCACAGAATACCCAGCTCCTGCTATCCCAGGAGGATTCATGGAGAGAAGGAAAATAGATTTTTAAAAGCACTCAGCTTAAAAAAAAAAGTAATGGAGTACTTGATTTTTTTTGGAGGTTGGATGTTTGCTTTTTCCTGGGGATTTTTTCAACAGCACCCAGTGCAGAAGTGCAGCCAGTTGCAGCCAGTCAGAGCAGCCATGCAAAGGAGCTGGCAGGGCTGGGGACCCCATGGCATCACCACCATCCCCATTTTGTCCCTGCCATGCCCAGCAGGCAGCTGCCTTCTGGCAGAGCCTTCCCTGCAGCGGGTGTGAGAGCTGGGAAGAGCAACACTGTGCTGGATGGACCCAGTGGGGATGCACTCAGCATCACTCTGTTGCATCCCTGCCTTGCTGGAGGCAGGAGGGGCCTGGCCTCCCACCACCTCCATCCTGCCACTCCATTCTGCTGCCTGGGGTGAGCAAGTGCAGCTGGAAGAGTGAGATGTAGCAGGAAGGAGGAAAAAGGAAAAAAAGGAAAAAGAAAAAAAAAAAAAAAGAAAAAAAAAAAAGGAAAAAGTAAAAAAAGGGAAAAGTAAACAATATAGGGGGAAATGTTCACCATGAGGAGAAGAGGTGGCCCCAAGGCCTGAGGGGACAACTGGGACACAAACCCACTTGATTTAGGATGCAGGATTAAAAGGCAAGGCCAGAAAGAGGATGAAAGTACAAGCATATGTGCTGGGAAGGTCACTGGGGGCATCATCCACAGCCCTTGGTGCCCCCCCAGGTTCCCTGACCTCTGTCTACAGCAGACTGCTTAATGACAGCATCTGATTTACTATCCAGGAGTCTCCCAGGGTTAATTAAGAGCCTGCAGTGCTCCTATTGGCCACTGCTCCCTATAACATAAGTTAATTCACTGCTGCAATTAAATATTCGGTTTCAATTAACATCTGAGACAGCTCTTGAGCCAGAGAGCATCACCCAGGCTCTGTGGGCCAACAGCTGGTGAGACTGACCTCACCACAGAGACACAGCATCCCTCACCTCCACAGGGGAAGCACAGGGGGGGCTGCCCCACTGAGCTCCCCAGACACCAGTAGGTTTGCAATGAGTTTGTGGTAACAGCTTCCCAAACCCAACCAGCACCCTGCTCAGAAACCCCAGGGCAGGGCACAAGGCACAGCCATCCCCGGGGAGGTCTGTACTTACCGGGCCCCCCGCGGGGTCACGGATGTAGCCGTAGGCGATGGTTTTGTCGATGGCAAATCCAAAGTCTGCCCGACGGATGTGGCCAACCACCTTCCCATCCCTCCAGACCGCCTCCAGCCCGAACATTGGCACCTTCCTGCAAGGCAGAGGCAGAGCTGCCATCAGCACAGCCCCACGGTGGGACCCCACGGGCCACAGGGGTTTGGGGGGACGGGACCCTAAGGTTCCTGCTGCCCACAGGGTCATTAACCTGCCCATGCTGAGCCCAGGGGCTGGGCAAAGCCCCTCCAGCCCGATTTGCAAAACCTCCCGCTGTTCTGGGTGAAACAAGATAAACCTGCTCCCAGTCACACCGCTTCCATTAAACATCCAGCGGGGAATTTGCACTGGGATTTTAATTAGAGATGGAATTAGAGCACAGAAAGCAGCTGAGCCAGCCCGAACTGAGTTCCACGTGTATGCCTGGGCACAGGGGTGGATGGTGATGGCTGATGGTGCTTGTCCTAGGGCAGATGCTGGCACTGGGTGCTGCCCAGTGCTGAGCACAGCCTGGCACTGGGACTTACTCCTCGGTGGTGAAGCAGACGAGGCGGCGGAAGATGCCCTTGGCTTTCTGAGCCTCCACAGCCTCCCGGCCCAGGAAGGGAATACTGGACTTGAGCTTGCAGGTGAAGGCCAAACCTGCTTCTAGAGGGGTATCATCGGGGCGCAGGTCTGCGTGCCAGTGCCTGTACCCTGCAGAGAGCGAACATGGATCACTCAGTCTCTCCCTGACACAGCAGCAAGCCCAGAAAGAGAAGCATCAAGAGACCACGACATCACCTCTGTCTCTTGGACACCCCTGTTGCTATTCTCTTGGCACTGGACAAAGCACCCCTGAGAGAAGCCTGTAGTGGGGAAGTCTCAGCAAGGAGCACTGGAGCTGACAGCATCTCTGCCAGTAGCTGCCAGAATTCCAGTCACGCTAACCCACCCTTCAAAGCTGGGGAAAAAAATCACTTGCACTAGTTCCCCAGTCAGAAGCAAAGCAGTGAGTGCTGCTGCAAGGAAAGCAAGAGAACCTTTCTCAATGCTGAGGCTGTCGATGGCTCTGTAGCCGGCGTTGGTGATGCCATGCCGGGCACCCGCCTGCATCACTGCCTGGTAAACCTTCACACAGTCTGCCCTGGGCACGTGCAGCTCCCAGCCCATCTCACCAACGAACGACAACCTCATGGCACGGACCTGCAAAATACAACAAAGATGGAACTGGGCTGTGAGCACCAGAGAGGCTGGCGAGCCAAGTGCCACCGTGGCAGGGGGTAAAACAGCTTGCTCAGGAGCCTTGGGTGAATGCCCTGCTTTGGTGGGAGGCATTTCTTTGCTCTCCCCAGTACAGGAAACCAGGGTCAGACTGAATTTCTCATCTCTGGACAGTCTCTGCTTGGCATGTCAGACCCAGCTAGCAGCAGTGCCCAGAAGGGATAACTAAATGGGTGGAGGTGGCTGTGTTCAGCATCCGATGGCCACATATCTCAGGGCTGTCCCAGAGTTAGAAACGATGCTTTGGCTCCAGCTGGGCTTTTGTCTCCCTCTGCTGATCCATTGACTCCAGAAGAAAGCCCACAGGCACCCCCATCCTTGCATCTCCCCAGATCATCCTGTCAGATGGGGAAGCTGGTCCCCAGAAGGACTGTCCTGCTTTGAGGCACTTTGTGACTACTATCCCCTAGGGATGTCCATGACTTGGGATGGTGCTCCCATAGCAGAGGCACCCAAAGACCCTGAACACCTCGTTAGTGGCTGAGCCCAGCATCCCATCCTATATCCTGGGGGGATGCTCAGGCTTTCCCCAGCAGAACTTGAGCCCCAGAGTGTTACTCTGCTGCCAAATCAGCTCCACACCAAGTGCCTGAAGCTCCAAAGATGAGTGAGCAGATCAGGCACAGGGGACTTGGTGCTTCTTGGAGGAACACTCATCCTTGGAGGTCTCCCTCCCTCTCTGCCTGCAGACCTGGGGCACAAATCTCCCAGCACTGCTGGGACTGCCCTGCCCTTGTTCCCCCTTCTTCTCGCCCAGGCAGCCTCTCCAGAATCCTCCATTCTCCCTACTGAGCCAGGCTGCATTCCCAAAGCTTTTC
This sequence comes from Corythornis vintsioides, assembly GCA_025447755.1. Lineage (NCBI taxonomy): Eukaryota > Metazoa > Chordata > Aves > Coraciiformes > Alcedinidae > Corythornis > Corythornis vintsioides. The sequence continues at coordinate 167,906 of JAOEGS010004786.1, read as the reverse complement.
AGGCTGGCTGGGGACACCCTGGCTTGGGCAAATTCCCTGGAGATACCCCTTGCATCTAAGCTGCATTTCACTCTGCTTCATCCCTTTGGATTTCTCTGCTTCCTCCCACACAAAAACCCTCTGCTTCATCCCTTTGGATGCACATCAACCCCAAATGCCCACCTCGCTCTGGGAGACAGCTTAACTCATGAGTTTCAGGCCAGATTGTGATCTGCAGCCCTAACAAAGCAGTTATCAGCTAGGAAGAGGCTTCCAGGCTGCTTCTGTTGGCTGGGCACACTGCACAGCTTTGGGGCTGGTTGCCATTGCTGACTCTGGATGTCACTGGGGCAGAAGCTGCATCTTGCCATTTGCTGAGCTCTTGTGACACCCAGGAGCTGATCTCAGCTGTGTTCCCTAATCCCAGGCATAAACAGACAACAGCAGCCCCTGCCCCAAACAGGCAGCAACAGGCACAAGAAGTACCAAAGGGGGTGCCCAGACTTTCCTCTGTAAGGATGGCCAGCAGCTGATGGCTGAGCACCCAAATCCATCCTTTCTACCAGTCCCTCTGACCTCTATCAGCACTGCAAAAAGAAAATCCTTGAGCAGAGTTTAAGGCAGCATTTAGGATGTCTTAACTTTTACAATAGAAGTGGAGAGGAGGGAGGAACACTATAGGTATTGGGAATTTATTTTGAGCCTCCTCCCAAGAAGCCCTGCCAGGAGCCATCCTTCCTTTGGTCCCCACCAAAGCCCTGCAGCGAAGCACAAAGGCTGGCAATTGCTTTTCAAGGGGCACAGAGAGGTGCACGGAGAAACTTTTTGCTCCACACAAAGGTGTCACCTAATTAGAGCACAGCCAGATCAAGCCTCTGCAGCCAGCTACCATCTTCACCACAGCAGGAGATGCTCTCCGGATTGACAAGCAACTTCCCGGCTCATTAACCCCGCCTGCGACTCAACACTGCAGCTAAAGTGCACTTTCTGTTTAGGAGCAAGTTACTCCTGGGAGAAATTTCCCCTTGAACCACCTCTGCTCCAGGGGGGTGAGCATCCCAGCATGAGCAGTGCACCATAGAAAACAGGTACCCTCAGGAAAAATGGGGTGCCAGTCATTAGCTTTGCACAGGCAGGGGCTGCACCTGAGTGTGGACCCGAGGCAGGGGTGGGCACCCCACTGTAAAGGCCAAGGGGGATGGCAGGGGCTGGGCTCAGCTGCTCTGAATTCCCCTAGGAACAGGTTTTTCTATTGGATTTCAACTGGTGCTATGAAATAGCATCAATTCCCAGGGCTTTAAGCAGCAATTCAAAAGCATTTTATGTATTGTAGAAAATGAAAACCTGAACTTTACCCTGTATCCAGCAGTGAATTTCAAAGGGGGACCTTTCTCTGTTCAATACAATGAAAGACACTATATATAAACTCACAAACCAATCTGTAATTTCCAGAGTCATTAACTCTGCTGGAACTCTCCTTTCACTCCGGCTGATTTTGTTCAACTACCGAGTTAATGCACGAAAATCTCAGCGATAACTTTTTAAAGATATTGGGTTCAGTTTAATTCCCCTGGAAGGTGATAATATCAGTGAAGGCTTCAGCCTGCTGTCCTGAGACACCCTCCCACTCTAATTTTGGGGATGGAGTTCCCTGTGCTCATTTTGTTGCAAGGGCATGCTGAAGACCTGCTGAAGGATGGCCATGGAAGCAGGTGGGAAGTGTCCCCCCATACCCCCAGCCCTTAGGCAGGAAAGCTTTTTATCTACAGTCAGGCCATTTACACCCAAAATAAAAAAAGAAAAAATTCTATTAGGAAATAAAAATAATAATTCTATTTTAACAATTTTATTTCTTCCCCACAGGGCCAGTTTATTTTTTGGAAACTTGAAGTGAAATGCAAATAATCTTATCATACTCTCGGAGATAGGAATTTTTATACCCCTTTCCTGGGGGATAAGTAGATTATTACAAGATGTTACCAGCTTGCCACAGGCATGACTGGGGAGGAGATGGGGAGGGTTATAATTCACTGCTGGAGACTAAAATGCAACATGTTGGACAACATGCAACCATTGATTGATTTTTGAGTCCCCTGTTCCACTGTCCCCTCCAAGGGACACTGGACACACTGGGTTTTCAGTACGTGGAGCAGAGGGCACAGTGACAGTGATGGTTTGCAGGATTAATCTGAGTTGGGCAAAATCTGTAGCTTAGTTAAACCACCCTAAACCCTGGCTAGGCTCTTGCTCACAGATCAAGTAGCTTTAATTTGATTTAGCAGCAATCCCTTCAGCAGCCAGATGCATTCGAATTAAAGCCACTTTAATTCTGAATGAAAAGTGGCCACACGCGGCTTAACCCAATTTCACTAATATCCAGCCTGCCTCCAGCTCCCTGTTTTCCTGCTGCCTTTTACAAGATGAACTGCTGCTCCCCCAGCCCCTTCCTTTCTCCTCAGGCACAGGCTCGAGAACCAGAGCCAACACCTGGCACGGTCTTCTCCAGCGGCTCCTCTGGGCAGGAGGGTGATGCCCCGGGACCACCACCTGCCCAGACTTCCCAGGGGTCCAAACTCTTCCAAAGGGATATTTTTGCAACTACAGGAATAGTTCATATGGGGTAAAAATCAACAAGAAACTGAGGCACAGGTCATGGGTAAACAATGCAAAAGCTTTTCCGCCCCAACACCAAAACTTGCCAGCAGCAGCTTTTCCTAGATGTTTCTCTTGACAAAAAGAGACTTCACAGTCACCAGTTCTGCTATTTAGGGTGTTTCAAGCAGGCTGAATCTGCAGCTTCACACATGGAACTGCCATCAACCCCTGTCCCCAGAGATAACTTCAGACCACATTGATCTCCACTGGGCTAGGTAAGGGAGAGATTTAAGCACTTTTCTTGTTGCCTTGCACCAGGCAAGATGGAAGAGAACCAGCAGTGATGCAAAACCTCACAGCAAACCCTGGGGACTGATCCACTTCTTTGCAATGCAGCCAACCAAGGCACCAAACTGTTTCAGGCTGAGCCTTTCTCCCTCAACACCTCTGAGTGATGCCACACAACATGTTAACCCATTGCTGTGAGTCCTGGCAGAGGTGCCAGTCTGTCAGACTGGGCAAGGAGCATCTCCCACAGCTTGCTGAGGACTGCCACACTCAGGACAGCACAGACACACCTGCCCTGTGCTCTGCAAGCAAAGCAAGCTCAACTCCACCTATAAAACACCCTGACACAGGCACTGCTTCCCCAGGTGGTGCAGCAAGGTGCAGGAGTCAGCAAGCACCTCAAACCCTGACTCCCCACCAGGCAACCAAGCCAGACAGCAGTGCTGGTTTCCACCATCTCCCCAAAGAGCTTCTCATCCCCTTGCTCCAGGACCGAGTGGTTTAGCTCGAGGTGTTGTGCAGTGTAACCATTTCTGCACTTTTCCTGCATTACCCTTGATGTGAGCCCTGAAGTCTGAGCAGATGCAGGATATCTGTGCTTGGATAGAAAGCTTAAGGTTGTCAGATTTCTCCTGTAATCAAATACAGAATATCCACGGGCTGCCCAGCCCTCGAAGCCAGGACTTGACATATTTTACATTACATTGTCCCTGTTTTTTATGAGTACAGGGAAATGGAAAGTGTTCAGTGTGAAATAAATTTCTTCATCACCGGTGCTCACCCTCAATCCATGGGAGGCATCTCTTGTTCCTCTGACATTCCTGCAATGCCATAAGTCATCATTCCCTTCCCCAAGCTCAGCCCAGACTATAACACCACTGGGCAGGCCAGGAGAGCAGGGTAGAACCTGACAGGCAACTGGGAAGGAAAACACCCTGCTCCTACCCTGGTTTTTGGCTCTTTCCAACAAAAAAAAAAAACCCTCAAAACAACAAAGCCTCCCAAGTGCCCAGTGCAGCAATGGGGAGGCAGATAAGTTCCCTAGCAGAGGATGCTCAGATACACAGACTGGTGGGCAGTTGCTCCAGTGAAGAGACATCCCTGGGGAAGTGGGGGACAGTCCCCATCTTACCGTGCATCCTGCAGCCGTGGTGAGTTTGTGGGTGGAGAAGGGAAAAGCTTCGTTGCTGAGGTCGGTGTCGAGAACTTCTTGGAGGACAACACGGCTGTGGGGAAACAGCAGAGTGGCTACAGTGAAAGGACACAGGCTGCCAGCCTGTTTGGACTATTGCTAAAACTTGCTTTCTTATCTTTTGTGGCAAGACAGACCATAGACTGTGCCATGAGAGCCTTGAAAGAAAGGCCAGCTCCCCAGCAAATGGAGCATTGATCCAGCCAGACCATTGTCTGGTGTCATGGGGCTCAAACCTACCCCTGCCTGTCATGGGGACCTGGACAGCAGCTGAGGAATGAATCCATCCATCATGGAGGAGGTCATGATGCTCTCCTTACACTCACCTCAGAGGACCCTGGATGCTCATCATTCCCAGCTCCTCTGAACAGTCGAGGAGTTTGCACTGGAGCTTCATGTCCTGCAACACTGTGGTGATGTGGGACCAGTTGTGCTGAGCCACAGCCCCGCCAATAGCCAGGTAGTAGCCATCCCCTGGAAAACATCCCACCCCCAGCAGCATTTCAGGCTCAAGAGCATCAGGCTGGGGATGATGCCCAGCTCAGCTTGGGGCTGTTTTGCTCTCCAGAGCCTGAGCTGCAACTCTGATCCTCTTCAGTTTGCACAGCCCAGGAGGACCACCAAGAATGGATGAGGTTAAATAGTGCTGAGGAGAGGGAGAGCTCTGGGGCTCTGCTAATATCCATGCTGCCTTCTGTGGGGCTCAGAACAGTGAAAAAACTAGTGACCATTAAAATCTGAAAGAAGAAAAGGGAAAAGGGAAAAAAGCAATCGAAGCCCTGCAGATGCCTGTGTGTTTGTGTGTGTGTGTGAGCATCACAGGGAAAGAAAAATCTCTTTGTCCCTTGAGACCAACAGCAAAAACATCTGCTCTTTTGTCCTAGCACAGAGCAGATGCCAAAGTGCAGAGGGAGCTGAGAGCTACAGGTGGGAGCTGGGAGGGCTACAGAGACTGGGCCATAACCAGTGCAAGGGCTGCACTGTATACAAGGAGGAATTTCATCCCTTCAGTAATCCTGGGTGGAAAAATCCCCAGGGGTGGGGTTTTGGAGCTGATTAATATGTCTGTCTTTCCTGTCACCACAAAATTGCTCTCTGATAATCTGTCATAACAATAATAAGTACAGCCACCTACTGTAATTGGAAAAATAGACTTTGCTATGATTAAACTCCTCCATCACCCGACTAACCCTGTGGCTCTGCCACCCTCTTCCCATCACCCTTTGGCTCCCCATGAGCTCTCCAGACGAGTGGGATTTGGGACTGTCTTGGGAGGAGAGCAGAACTCACCAGCACCCAGTCACCCTGGGGTAAAGGCACCAAGATCACACCCATAAACACCCACCACCCCGGGCTGGCACTGGGGGCTGCACCCGCTACAGGGCTGGTCCCTTCCAAGCAGCAACCCCGAGGGTGACAGCACCCAGAGATGGGGCTCTGCTGGCACTGGGCTCCCTTCTGGTGGCAGAGCTGGTGCTGGAGCTGAGCTCAGTGTCCTTCTCTGCTGTTGCTGCCTAATGCCATTTATGCCCTCGGGGCTGAGTGCTCTGCTCCCTTTCAATTCCTCTTTATTGCAGCTGATAAGGACTTGGGGAGAAGGTCAGAGCCACCAGCCAGGATGGACAAACCCAATAAAACCAGTGCAGGCCCCCAGGGACAAGTGGGATAATCGAGTTAACAGGGATGGTGGGGTGGAGGTGGAAAAAGCCAGGCAGCTGCCATTAGGTAAATACAATCACCCTGTGCCTGCAGCCCCGAGCGAGGTGGGATGGGGGAGATGCTGACAGAACTCGGACCAAACCTGCCACCACAACTTCGTGGGACTGCAAAGTTCTTCGTGTCCATTAAAGCAGCAGGAGAGGCTGGGAGGATAAATCCACTCCATGATTCCCTCCAACCCAATGTGCCCAACTCCAGCATCCCAGAGCTCAAGGATTTTACCTTCGAAAGCAGGGGCCAGGGGTGAGGCTGGGTCCCCAGGGCTGATCCGGCTGACAGTCAGGTCGCTCTCCACACCACCCTGCTTGTTCAGCATGCAGGTGTACACTGTTGAGCCTGGGGAAAGGAGATGGGGGCACAGAGCCATGGTAGAGGGTAGCAGGAAAATTAGTCCTCACCTCTACATCAGCTATATCCACTGCCTGGGTACACCCTGAATTAGCCTGGATGGACCATCAGGGAGATGGGAGCTGGGCTTTGCTCCCTTGAGATCATGTGAGGAGCTGAAGCTGCATCCTTGGGAATGCCATAAACTGACTCCCAGCCCTGGAGAAGGGGCAGCTTTTCCCCACAAGAACTGGGGCTGGAGAAAGTTGTGCTTTATTTGCTCCAGTGCCCAACGCATCTCCAGCTGTGAGCCACAGCTGGAGCCAGAGGGCCAGCCCCTCCCTCCCTTCTCCCTCTGCCACAGAGCACATTTGTCCCTGTACAAATGAGAGCAGAATCCAGCCTCCAATGAGGACAGGAGGCAGTTGCTTCCCATACCCTCTGCAAAAGCAGCATTTAAAAGAAAAGCCACATGGTTTTGGGGTGGGACGTGATTTCCCAGGGCAGTGCTGGGCAGAGGCAGCCAAAATTAGGGGGCAGAGCTGGTACCTGGAGCTTTGCTCACATCGGCAGTAAACAGCCAGTTCACTGCTTTGGTTGCTTCAGGCCCAACCAGGTAGAATTTCCCAAAATACGACATGTCGAAGAGAGCCAGGGCATTTCTGCATGTCAGGCATTCGTTCTTGATCTGCAATTAAAGCACACACCCCGCTGAAGTTGAGTCATATTCTCACTCCACAAAGGAAGGCACATATTAGAACCACTTATGTAAGATGAAACACCACCAGGACACTCGCTTGGTGCCTTTTAAAGGCTGCCAGCATTCAAAATATTCCTGAAAAATCTCCTATTAAACAGAGCAAGCCTGACAGGGCATCCCTTATGCTCAGTCCCATCCCTCACCTCACTAATACTGAGACAGTTATCAATAATAATAGTTAAATTTAATCAGATTTGGCATGTCCCAACTCTTTCCTTTGAGAGAGCAGCAGTAAAATCCTTCTGCCCTCTCCACTAAGGTTTCTGAGCATGGGCTAAGAATTTCTCTTAATCTTTTTGGAACATTTTCTCCAGTTCTGGGGAAAAGCTCACTGCTTCCCCTCCCTCTGAGCCTCACCAACTCCACCCAAAGCAGCAATGAGGCACAGGCTCTGCTGTGTCTAACTCCCATCTCAAGATGTGCCCAGAGGTTTTGGCTTGGGGAGGGCTGCCCCCCACCCCCCTCCACTCACAATGTCATGGTGGGGGGGGAAGTCAAAGGTGTACTCGTCCCCCAGCAGCCGGTTGTAGGTGTAGTCCCGGTGACGCTCCTGCCCGTAGGAGCCGTAGTAGTCGTAATCCAAAACCTGGAGAGGGGGAAGCAAGAGGATGGGGACAGTGAGGAAGATGATGTGAGGCTGAAGCCAAGGGGCTGCTTCCAGTTGTGTTCACATCAAACCAGGGGGAGCAGGTCCACATGGGACTTTCCTGCAGTAATGGGTCCCCTCCCCAGCACCCCTGCCCATGGTGATGAGTCCTCATCCCAGCATTAGGTCCCCTCCCTCATATCCCTGCCCATGGTGATGGGTTCCCTCCCTGGCATCCCTGCCCACTGCTCTATTCAATAAACAGAAGTGGTGTGGGGATGCTGCAGACAGACACTGTTGCAGAGGAACAGACAGACAGACAGACACACAACATGCACACACAGCTCTGCCTCTTACAGCTCTTCAAGTGAGTTAAAGCCCAACAGCTTTTCGGGGGCATGAAACTGCTTGCAGCATATTCACACCCTGCACACCCAGGGTGCATCCTACACATGCTGGGCACAGCTGGTACCCTCTGGGCTGAACACCCCCCAGAACATGTGCCATGCTTACCGGGGCTGCTCCCCTGGGACTGAACCAGCCAGGCCTTTCCCAGCCGTGCCGCTCCTGGAAAACGCAGCCCTGTTGCAGCAGCTCCTACTCCAGCAAAGCCAGAGAAATGGGAAAAACTGATTAAAAAAAAAAAAAAAAAGAAAAAGCTTTTCCTCTGCTTTTTGAGCAATGCCCAGGCTGCCCTCTTCACACACACACTCAACACCTGACTCGTGACCCCTTGGCTTTGGCTATCAGCAGCCAAAATCAGCTCTGCACTTTGTCTTTCCAACAGTGGCAAACCCCAGCAGCCTGTAAATTGCCTGATAGATTTGTCCCCCTAGAGAAAGGTATTTGCTGATGGGCAGGAGCCTGGCAGCCCAGCCGTGCACCCCACCAAAGCCTGCGCTACGGTGCACAAATTACTGACCGAGAGATGCTAAATCCAGAGGGCAAGATTCCCCCAGCATGTTTACAACAGTAATTATATAACAACATTTGAGATTTATATGGCAACCTTCTCATTCCTCCTCTGTGCTCTCAGGAAAAATCTCTCTGCACGCAGTTAATTAGGGATCCATTAAGATATTTTTGTTTGGTGCCTCTGTTCGGAAAAGAATAGATTTTGTTGAACATCTCAGAAATGATTCAGTGCCTATTTATAAAACACAGCACATGTTCTGGAGCTGCATGTATAAATACCAGGCTGTCAGTCAAATGGCCATTGCTTATTAGACGTGCTATTAAAAAATAAATTGCATCCTCGGTGACAGAAAACAACTGAGCTGTCAACCAAACACCGGGGGATGGCAGGGAGGGATGTCTGTTTTACTGCTTGAACCTCTGCTCTCCATCACAAGAGGAACGGTGTGATATGAACTACTGGCAAGAAGAAATGGGCTTGAGAAACCTGACTGCTCCTTGATGGGCATGGCAGTAATGGGGTGGGCTGAGGCACTGGCCCCAGGTCACCGTGAGTGAGAAAGCCCTGAGCTGCAGTTGCTGTGATGCTGCTGATGCAGTGAACCACTGAAAACTGTTTTTTTTTTCCTCAAGTGCAGCACCTCAAAAGAATTCAGCCATGGAGATGTGTGCAATGGAGCAACTGGTGAAGGTATGAGCCAGGAGGAACCCTGGCTGGCAGCTCCAGGGAACAAAACCAGTGGACACTTAGGAGGTGCCGGCAAAACCATCTCTGTGGAGGCAGAACTACTCCCTGCAGTTTTCACATCCCTCCTCGTGTCCCAGCCCCACTCTGCCTTGTGAGATGCTGGTTTGGGGAGGAAAAGCTGCTGGCACCCAGCCAGGGTGGGCATCCTCACCTCGTGCAGAGGGTCCTTCCTCATGTTGCGCCCCGCCAGCGGCTCGTCGTGGGGGAAGACGACGGAGTAGTTCTTGGCGTAGGACTCGTGGCTCCGCTCCCGGATCCAGCGGTTGTTGTCGGTGAGGGAGTGGTGAAACCTCCTAGAAGGAAGGGAAAGGGCAGCATCCAGATGAGTCCACCAGCTCAGATGAGCCCCCATGGCCAGACCCAGATGTGGATGCAGCTGCTGCAGTGTAAAATTGCTGTCCTCACACCTGTTTTGCAGGTAGGAGAGTAGAGGAACCAAATAGGGCTCAGTTCTGGCCACGCTGCCCACTGGAGCCAGGCACAGATCTCACCAAGATCCCTAGCCCTACCCCAGAAACATACACCCCAGAACTCCTAGGGGAAGGGAGCTCTTCTAGGGGAAAAAAAACCCCAAAAAAGTAAAAAGAGGAAACTTAGGTTCTAAATCTGCTCTGCAGCTTCCATGGGGCTGGCCTTGAAGCATGTCTCGTGCACAGCCCAGGTTTAAACACAGCCCTGATGAGGGAAAGAGCCCTGGACATTCCTTACATTTTTCATCCAATTCTCCCTAGGCTGAAATATAAATAAAACCCAAAGCATTTTAAATTTGTTTGACATATTTTCATCTTTCAAACAGAAAAGCTCCTTGAAAGAATGTGCCAGCTCAGCACACGCTCAGGTTATTATTACCAGAGATCTATAACTCACGGAGAGCAGCCCCAGGTGCTGGTGGCACCTTTCCCAGGGCTGGCAAAAGGGACACAGGCAGCAGGCAAAAGGCAAAACAAAATGTCATCTATGGGGTCTTTAAAAATCATATTTTTGTTTTCCTGACCACAGCTTGGGTGCTGAGGAGAGGCAGAGCACTGGGGCTGAGCCCTGCAGTGGCACAAGCAACACAAGAGATGCTCTCTACCAGCAGCCGTGAGCTCGCTGTGAAGGCAGCTGCCTCTTCTGCTGGCATGGGACAGGCAGCAGGTGACACATGGCATGTCACCAGCACCCCTGTCTGCCTGGTCAAGCCCCAGCCCCTTCACCAATGCACCCAATTTCTGACAGCAGCAAGAGAAGCAACAGCTGCCAGATGAAATATTTACAAGCGAGTGCTTTGAGAGGATAAATATTTAAATGTGCAGAAAAGGGAGTTATTTAAAGAGGAGCTCAGTATTGACTGACAAAAGAAAAAAGATGGGACTGACACCAGCTTGATGACTGGGCAGATGGAATAAGAGGGATGGTCGGGTGATCCAGATGCAAGGGCTGGAAAGGCCCCCAGCTGCTCTCCGAGTAGGGCTGAGGTGCCATGGCACAGGTCAGCCCCACAAAGCTGCAGTTGTGCCAAAGATTTCTCCTTCCTGGACTTGGCCCATCACTCTCCAGGCTGCTGGAGGAAGGGTGCTGAAGGAGGGCTTGCTGGAAGCATCTCCCACTGACCTCTGCAGGCACCAGCACTGACTCCCAGCACATGTCAAAGGGGTGTTTACCAGCTCTGCCACAAAAGCAACATGTTTTGAAAAAGCTTTGTCCCTGACAAGGCTGTTGCTGCTGTTAGCAGCCCTATAAGAAAGCCCAAAGCAAATCAAATAAAACCAAAACAAATCAAGTAAGTCAAAAGCAATTAGGGAAGCCAACATCTGCACAGTCAAAACTCCTGGCCCGTGTTGTGCTGCAGAGAAGGGGCAAAGTTAATCTTCCTCCTGTTGAAATCATCACCCTCGATTATTAACTTAGAGGATTAGGCACGGCGCTAATTGAACAACAACAAAACCCAAACATAATTACCCTGTCCTTTCCCATCGCTGCAATCTCCTCGCGTCTGATGGAAGCTGTTTGCGTAGAAGCAGGATGAGGCAAATGAGATAAACCCCACGTGTAAATTCATTAAAGCCATTGAGCATAATTGATTCCAGCTCCTCAGAGGGACACAGGCTGTGCCACAGATGCTGCCTGACACCCACTCCCAACTCCAGCATCCAGCCCTGCCTGGAAACCCATCTCCAAGGACCACCCAAGGATGAGGGGGTATCAGCAAAGCAGCCCATGGGGCAGCCAGGGTCACTTGCCTGATATCATAGCCATACATGTCCTTCTCTGGCCGCCCATGGATGATCCAGTGAGCCAGCTCCCTCCCGCAGCCACCTCCCAGCATCATCCCTGGGGGAAGAGACGAGGACCCAGGTGAGGCTGGGATACGATGCCTGCACTGGGATGCCCAAGGTGTGATCCCTTCAGGACTCTCTTACCAGCACTGTTGAAGCCACAGCCCAGGAAGAAGCCTCGGACTTCTGGGGCCTCTCCCATGAGTGGCTTGTGGTCAGCTGTAAATGACTCTGCAAGACAGAGAGGGGGACGTGCCAGTGAGGCCAGGACAGACATTTTGAGGACACATCACATGCTTTAGGACCAGGGCTCCTACAGCTTCATGTGCTGGCCTTGGTCTGCTCCTGGAGATATCACTGAGGCCAGAACTGGACCAACCTGGGGCCAGAACTGGACTAACACCGAGAACTTTCCAGCATCTCAGCAGGGGCATCCTCCACTTGTGTCTCCCCAACACCTCCCAAGCAGCAGAGACCAAAGGGAAGGCAGTCCTGGTACTGGGATACCCAGTTTGCTGCACACCAGCACTGCAAGGGGAGGACTTTGGTGTTGGGGTTTAGATTGAGAATTTAAGTCCTAAACCAAAAGGTGCATGAGGTGCTGCATTGGCTGAAGAAGCATCTTGCTTCCTCCCATTCCCCCTGCTGAGGGTGCTGCACAGAGCCATTCATTGCCTCTTTAACATCTGGGCCATATTTCATTTTTATGACTATTTTTCACCTTCATTGCTTTCTGCTGGGAAATTTCAAGAATTTAAGCTACTTTACTCAGCTGATGTCACCCAAGGCTCCTGTGCTAATGATGCCTCCTGCTGCCAGCTCCTGCTCCCCCCAGGGCTATCAACCATGGCCCCTGCACAAATCCCTGCTAGGGAAGACAGAGCAAAATACCCTCACAGAGACCTGCAAACCTTCTCCCTGATTTATGGTGGTTCATCCATCCATGTGAAAAGAGATATGGAGGACAGAGTTCAACCTGGTCCTTCCCCTGCCCACCAATTCCCAGCTTGTTTCCCATGACGTCTGTGCTCAGGAGAAGACAAGAGGAAAGTCAGAAGATTATTCCATGCTGATATCCCTGTACTGATATGGCAAGTTACAAATTCATAGTATCATGGAATGGCTCAGGTTGGAAGGGACCTTTCAAACTCATCTGTCTAGTCCAACCCCCGTGTAGAGAGCAGGGACATCTGCAACTAGAGCAAGCTGCTCAGAGCCCTGGCAAACCTCACCTGGAATGGTTCCAGGGATGGGGCAGTGACCACCTCTCTGGGCAATCAGTTCACTGAGTTACTGGGACAACACACAAAGCACCTCCCCTTCACCAGGGGTGGGCACCAGCCCCACCAGCTTCACACTGGAACAGATGCTGAGCGCTCACATGGGACCCTGGCCCGTCACCTGCAGGGCTGGGTCAGCAGCTGGAGCAGAAGCAGCTTAACCCACCCCAGTCACTCTGCTTTGACCCCCCACACCCAGAGCACAGCACAGTGACTGTTCCAGTGGTGAAAAAGTCATTGTGTGACAGAAAGGCCAAGTGTTTGCTCTCTGCTTCAGCCCAGCGTGACTCAGCTGTCGCGAGCAAAGCAGCTGCTGCTTTGCGTTGAACAGGAGGAGCTCTGACCCCTCAGAAATGACATTACTGTACTGCAAATACTAGACACAGAATAGGAGAATCACAGAACGTTTGGGGTTGGAAGGGACCTCCGAAGATCACCAAGTCCAACCCCCCTTCCAGAGCAGGACAGAACTAGAGTGGATCACGCAGAAATGCAACTAGACAGATCTGGAAAGTCTCCAGAGGAGACTCCATAGCCTCTCTGGGCAGTCTGCTGTCTGTAAGAAGTCAGCTCCCCACACCAGAGGCCACCAGCTCTGCTTCTGTTGTGGTTTAACCAAACCCTTTGCACCCAGGGCCAGGGCTTTGAATGTGTCCATCTGCTGGGACAGGAGAGGTGTCCTACTTTTCCCTTGTACAGCAGCACTGCTCCCTCCACGAGGGTCTCAAGGGTTTCCCTTTAAGTGCTTCAGCAAGAAAGGGATTTTAATTTTTTTTTTTTTTTTTTAGTATGTGCTGGATTTCAAGATCAAACTGTGTGTGAAGGGCTCAGCAGTTGTCATCACCTCCAGCTGCTGCTGCAACGATGCTACAGCCTTTAACTCTACCCCAGACAGCCTGAGATGTAAACTGGAGTCAATCTGATGAAACAAGTAGTAAAAATTCTAAGATGACACTGGGTAAAACAAGAGCTACTACTTGAAAAACAAAAATTTACCCCTTAATTCCCCAAGTCCAGTGGCCACAACATCAGCTGTAAATCTGCTCTAGCCAGCCCCAGTTTGGACCAAGGCAACAATCTCCCAGGCTGTTATTTCTCCAACTAGGCTAAGCCTGGGATGCCACCCCTCGGAAGATGACACCATTGCAGCTTTCTCTGCACTCTGTTTTTCTTCTCCCTGGTCTATGAAGTTTCCACTTCCCTCCAGCAAGATCCTGGGGAGAAAGCAGCCACCACGGTGCCACCAATGCCACATTACCTGGCCCACAGACAGTGGATTTAATGCCTGTTTTCTCCAGCACTGGTACTCTGTTGATGGCACCTTCGATGTGTTGCATGAAAACATCCCAGTTCAGATCAAAGAGGCCAAAAGCAAATTTTTCAGATACCTGAAGGTGGGAAACAGGAATGGGGACATAGAGTACAGCTGGTGGTGCAAGAACTTCTCAGCTCTGGCAGCTTTAGAGGTCACCTAAAATAGAGGTTGTTTTCTGGACTCTGGTTTCTATTCAGCCCAGCTACACTAAAGGTCTAAACCCAAATTAAGACACTAACAACTGGACAAGGGGATAATGCAGCAGGTCAGGAAATACATGGAAGCCTCTAAAATCCCACAGCCCAGTCGTTTAATCTTATTCCTGTTGCTTCTCCATCTCATATCTATGCTACAAGCAAAGGGAAGATGCTATCCCATGTTTTCCCAGCCATGGGGAGGCTGGTACCCGCAGGAGATGGGGACTCAGGAGCTCACATATTGTGCCCACCCCTCTGAGATGGGTTCCCTGGAAACCTGCCTCATTCCCCCAGAAAACCTCCCAGCACTGCTCACCTCCTCCCAGAAGATGGGGTTTGACTCATATCCACCCACGGAAAGGGCATCGCCTTGGAGACGGAGATAGACCGAGGCATCGTGATCGCGAACGTTCGGCATGTTCTGAAAAGCAGGGAGGGGGAGCCGAGGGGTGAGAGGGGACCAAGAGCCATGGGGAGACACCAACATTGCCCCAGCAAGGCTGAGCGGGATGAACTGAGGAGTCTCAGGTGACCTGCCAAAAACAGAAGCAGTGGTGGCTCCGTGTATATTCCCACAGCCCCAAAGTGCAGGTGCCTGCACGCCCCAAGTGGAAGCCACCAGGTGGGCTCCAGCAAACCCAGCCAAACCTGGGCACAGCAGCTCCCCAGGCAGTGGTGCTGTGGGGAGGGTGCCCATTCACCAGGTCCAAGCCCTGGCACCCAGCTGGAAGCCAAATCTTGCACAATCCCGAGGCAGCACCGGGGATGCTCTGGGGAGCAGGAACAGCTGCTGTGGTTGATCCCAGCTTGGAAAGCATCTCTCCTCTACCACCCACCCCAGCAGGAAGATGCCACAGTATGGCACTTGGGCAGCAGCACGTGAAAAACAAGGGATTTGTCCTCGTGAATAATGGATGGAGAAACATTTAGATAACTCTGAAGTGTTGGTGTGGGGCTTGCTGTAATTCGTGTTGACAGATGGGACTAGGTGGATGGAATGGGAGGTGCTGGAGCCTGCAAACTGCAGCCTCATCTCTGGAAAGCCTCCTTCTCAACATGTTTGTACAGCACGGTGGTTACTGGGATCTAACTGTAATCATGGGCACCAGCACTTCTGGAATGAGGCACCTTGGACTGAAAAATCAAACCATGTCTTGGACTGTTTAGAAAACAAAATAGACTAGACTATTTAGGAAACTAAACAATGTGTGACCCTCAAAGCCCTAGTGATTGAGTGAATGAAGAACCCTTTTAGTCCTGAGCAATTCTCCACAATCAAATGTCAAGAACATATTTTTTTTTTCAGGGAATTTAGAAATGCTTGGAGAGTTACACCCCTGCCTGCTGGGGACTGGGGCTTCTTCAGAAAGTGTTTGGCATTATTGTTAATGCTTCTCTGAGATACCAAACACAGCTGAGACCCTGTACTAATTCTACTGACACCAAAAAAAAAAAAAAAAAAGAAAAAAAAAAGAAAAAAAAAAGAAGAAAATTAAGAAAATTAGCCTGCTAGTTATAACCTTGTTCAATATTAAACATGTCTCTATTAAAGGTAGCCTGATAGTTCCATGAGGAGGAGAAGCTGCTGGGTGTGCAGAGCTTGGCCCAGCAGTGCAGGCTCAGGCTGAAGGAGAGGGGGTCCAGCAGGTTTGGGGATGCAGGGGGGTCTGACCCATCTCACTCTGCAGCACAGGACTGACCTGAATGCCCTCGATGCGCTCGGTCACCACGTAGGCATGATGCATCCCCACCAGTGGCACGTGGACACCCGCCAGCCGGCCCAGGGCTCGTGCCCACACACCTGTGGAGAGAGCACCCCATGCTGAGCACCCCTCTGCCCTACAGAGACCTGGGGCAGTCTGAAGGTGACAGCCAGATGCAGTGGACAAGGACTGAAGGTGGCTCTCCAGCTCATGGGACACAAAGCCACTGTCTGCCCTGAAGCTGCAGCCCTGGACCCCACCTTCCCCACCATGCTTTGTGCCCTGTACCTGCACAGTTCACCACACAGGGAGTCTGGATGGTCCCATGGGCTGTCTCCACAGCATACACCCTCTTCACCCCAAAGTCATCAGCCCTGACCTGGATGCCAGTGACTGGGCAGTTCTCAATGATCTGGTGGCAGAAGAAAAGCAGCAGAGTCAGGGCAGGGTCCCAAAGGGGCTGGAATGACCCAGCTTCACTGACATCCACCCTCCAAATTTGAGAAAGGTGATCCAAGCAGTGGCACTGCCCAACTTTCCCAACCCCTGGCAGTGACATGTCCCTTGGCTGCAGGGACACTTTGTTCACCTGCAGAGGCTGTTCATTAGTTACATGCACAGGAGCAAAACACCACACCAAAGATGGGCTGGTAGTCAGGGCTTTGAAAAGCAGATTGTGTTTTCTGTGCCTAAAACCTCAACTCTCCTAAGGAACCTGCCTTTGGTGCTGCCTCATCTTGCTTCTAAAGGTGTATTTTTCTGCCTGTATTTTCCCTCATGGCTCCTGCCAGTTTTGTTGCTGTGACCCAAGCTGAACAGAACGACACCCTTGTAGGGCAAAGACCTAATGCTGCAGGACCAACTTTGCTCCCATGGGAAGAAAGCAGCTAGGGAAGGCAGAGAATGAAATCTACTCCCCAGATCAACAGGCATTGATTAGTAATAAGTAATTAAGAGCTACCTTAGCACCCCTGGCAGTTGCTGCTCTGGCAAGAGTCGAGCAGGTACCAGCTGGATCCATGGTGCCATCCTTGGGGACGTACAAGGTGCCATACAGGTCATCGATGTTCATCAGCGGGTACAGGTCTTTGGTCTCTGATGGGCTCAGGACGTGGGACTCCACACCATACACCTTCCCCAGCTGCCAACCAGACAAGAAAACAGGAGATCAAGCAGGCAACAAAAGCTTTGCACATCAAAGCGTCCTGGTGGACAAGGAGGGGACCCCCAGGACTTATCTCCCAGATATGGTGACTGCTGCCCCAAGGCAAGCCCAAATTGCAGCACAGGGTCTGTACAGATTTCAGGGTATATGGCTCCACATTCCCAGACAAGCTGTCTCTGCAGCTAGAAAAGTGATGCTACTACTCTCTGAAAGGGTTAAAATCCACGGGTGGGTTCAATTCTCCCTCCTTTGCCAGCATTTTGTCTGATTTCAGAAGCCTCACTAAAGCCACGAGGCTACCTGCAGCTGTCCGGGTGGGAAGGCAGTGAGGGAGAGGTCATTTGGACACCTGCGGGACCCCCAAGCCCTGTTCCTATAGGCAGGAGACTAACACCATCTCCCACAGCCCACCCAGCTGAAGAGGACACGGAGGGGGCTGCTTCCTACCGACATGAGCCTCTTGTACTCATCCAGACGCTGCTTGTTGGAGGCGATGAAGAGCCCCCCGTTCTCCACCCAGCCCGTGTGCAGCCCCGTCTCTGCCGGCAGGTCCCGGCTCACCACGTCCCGCGTGTGGGCCAGCAGCTCCACTTCTACGTCGCTGGGACGCAGCTGCCACAGGAGACCTGTGGAGGGGGGAGACATATAGCCCAGAGCGGGACATATAGCCCACGGGTGGGACAGGGAGCTCCAGAGGGTCCCACGTGCGGCATGGGTCAGCTTGCCAGGGCTCTTGCTCCATCTCCTGGTGATGTGGGAAAGCTACAAATGATCAGTTTCTATTTTCCTTGGGCATTAAGGGTACTGCGTTCAGCTGTGGGACCCTCAACCTAATAAAAAAGACATAGACCTGTTGGAATGGATCCAGAGGAGGCCACAGCAATGCTGGGAGGTCTGGAACCTCCCTCTGCTGGGAGGGGTTGGGGGTATTCAGCCTGGAGACGAGAGGGCTCTGGGGAGACCTTTATTGTGTCCTGTCAGTACTTCTAGGGAGTCCACAAAAAAAGCTGAAAAGGGGCTTTTTATAATGACATGTAGTAGTAGGATGAGGGGAAATGGTTTTAAGCTGAAAAAGGATAAATTCAGATTACATATTAGGAAGGAAATTTTCACTCTGAGGGCAGTGAGACACTGGAGTAAGTTGCCCAGAGAGGTTGTGGATGCCCCATCATCACTGGAAGTGTTCAAGACCAAGGTGGATAGGGCTTTGAGGAACCTGGTCTAGGGGAAGGCATCCCTGCCCATGGCAGGAGGGTTGGAACTGCATAATCTTAAGGTCTCTTCCAACTCAAACCATTCAATGATTGCATGATTAAATGAATGGGGAAAAAAAAAGGTGTCTGAGGCAGACTGCCTCAGAAGAGACAAAACTCAAAAAACCCTATTGAATTAATCTCTTCTAGCTCCCTCCAGCCCTGCCAAACAAAATTGACCTAAAGAAGGAAAAAAAAAAGTAGAAATGAACTGTTCAGTTTTCCCATGATCTTATAAAACTTTTTCTTAAAAAATAAAATTTTTGGGATGTTTTCTTAACAAAAAGTTATGGAAAACCTTAAATTCTCCACATTTAACACCCAAACTCTCCCAACACATCCAGAACCAGCCTGCACAACGGATTCTGTCCAGAGACCACACCACATCCCAAACAAAAGTGGGAACCCCTGCACCCACCCCAGGGAGCACCCACACTGTGCCCATCACCTCACCAGCTGTATGCCAAGTGGTGCCTGAAGTCAGACGGTCCCTCTCCAGCAGCACGACGTTGGTGACACCCTGCTTGGCCAGGTGGTAGGTGGTCTGGCAGCCCAGGCTTCCCCCCCCGACCACCACCACCTCCGCTGAGGATGGTGGGGGCTGGCTGGGCTCCCCACTCCCAGAGTCTTCCTCCTTCAGGGTCTTCTGGTAGGGGACGCTCTTCTTCGCCGTGGGGCCCGTTGCGCTGCTGAAGGGCCGAGGGCTTCTCCAGGGGATGGGCAGGTGGCGGGGGCTGGCCACCCGCAAGGCACAGCTCACATAGGACATCTCTGCCTGCAAAACCCAGACCCACCTCGCTGGCATGAGCAGGGGACCCCTCAGCCAGCCTCAGAGATCACCAGTGTTTCAGAGGTAGCAGCATCTCTGGGTGCTGTGAAAGGGGCTGAGCAGCTTGTGGGGGCTGGAAAGAGTCCCTGAGCAGGCTGCTGGGACCCCATTCCAGCAGGGAAATGGGATCCCAGTTGCATGTGTGTGCAGCTCCCAGACACCCTTCAGAGGGGCCCCGCTTAAATAAAAGGGCTTGGAAATGCCTGTGCTCACTCACGCCTGCAGAAAACACTTTTTCTCCTTTTTTAAACCCTTGTTTGCAGGAGCTGTTTGGCCACAATGAAGGCACAAGGTTTGCTCTTTATCAGCAGCGGGTGGTGCAATGGCTGCTGGGGAGGAGGGGAAGGGGGACGGGGACAGATCCTGCCCACAGACACCCCAGCCTTGGAGCACAGGGCTCTTGCCTGGGGACAGGACTTGGGCTTTGCTCCGAGCACATGGGTTGGGGTGCACAAGCTGGGGGGCACTGGGGGGCTCTCAGAACAGCTCCAGACCTCCCAGAGGGCTGTGGCTCAGGGGCTACCCTGGAGATCACCCCACTGAAACCCCCTGCTCACTGCCACGTGGCCTCCAAAACACCAATTATCCCTCCGCTGTCCCCCCCACAGCCCAGCAAAGCTGCAGAACTCCTGCTTGGGAAACCCCAGGACATGCACTGGAGTTTCTCAGCAGCCCACAGTAGGCTCCCACTGTCCACAACCACCGACCCGCGGGGCTTCACTCACCAGAGAGGCTTGCTCAGGGCTGGATTTCCTTGCTGCAATGGCCGGGGGGCCCCTGCCTTCCTCTGATGCTCTCCTCCTCCTCCTCCTCTTCCGTGCACGGCCGCCCCTTCGGCCCCTGCCACAAAAAAATATTAACCAGCAGCACAGGCAGCCCAAGCGGCTGGGAACTAGGAGCTTACATCCCTCTCACCCCTTCTCGTGGCTCCCCGATGAAGAAGAAAAGTCAGACAGGGAGAAGAAATTCAAAGCACGGAGGAAAATGCTGCTTTTCTCCCCAGCTTGGTGCCTGGCAGGGAACAAACAGCCCAGCTGGGGCCAGGGGGGACTCGCAGCCTCCCGGGCTGGCTCAAGCAGTCAGCTGGATGCGAAAAAGCAAACACGGCAAGGAAAGGCACCATCTGACCCTCCTGCTGGAGTTCCCAGCAGCCACACTTTTTTTAAGAGCAGAATCAAAATAAATTTACATGTTACCTAAGCCAGAGAGCTCAAAGAAAAAATGGGATCACCAAAAAAATTTAGTTTCAAGAGGGTAGGAATATAAACGTTTGATTTAGATCTCTCAACCCAAAGGCTTCTCGTTTCTCCCACCCACGACTCACGCCTGAAATTAGGGCCTGTTTGGGCAGGGTAAGTGGGCAAGGCAAGTTCTATAAAATCAGCTCTGAAAGGCCTGATTCAGATTATCTCAGAGTAGCAGAGGTCGGGGCGGAGCTGGGGCTTGGCCAGTGGTTGGCGGGGTTGGGGTACAAACAGCATCATGGTCCTTGCAGTGTCCCCATGGGCAGCATCATCTGCCTAGGGTCCCACAGGGCACTGAGCAGCCCAGGGATGGTGTTTTAGGGGGTTTTTAGCATTTGACAGCACTGGGAAGAACCCCCTGCTGCTCCCCACCACTCCACACCTCTGCTCTTGCACACCTACCACACCACAGTACCCAGTCTACGTCCAGATTCCCCCAGTTTGGGAAGGGTTAGAAGCAGAGAGGTTCACTTGTTCCCTGTCTCAGGCAGTATCTATCCCAAAGACAAAATCAGCTTCAAAGTTTTAAAGAGAGAACCCCAAATTCTTCCACATTTCTCCATGGACTAATAGCTCAAAATAACCACAGCGATGCAAACAAGTCTAAACTCCTGTTTGCAGTGGGGTGTTTCTGTTTGACAGGCCAGAACCATTTCATCAGCATGTACTAATTATAAATACGACCTTTGGGTTAGACCAGACCTAAAACAATACAAGCCTAAGCAGGTACTCAGCAGCTTGAGCCCTTCAACACGCTCAGGATGGACAGTGGAGAACATGGTAGGAAATTCAGTCCCTCTGAGACCAGCTTCAGAGCAGGAATGAGGGTCCTTATTTTCTTGGGTGGTCAGCCCAGTGTAGCCTAAGCCAGAGCAATTTTTTCCCTGCAATTCTTAGATAGTTAAATGAAAGAGCATAACTGGTTGTGTGCGCCAGCTGGAGTTTTCCAGGTCACAGAAAACACGATGGCTAAGGCAGGAACGAGCTAGCCAGGCATGCTGCAAAACTGCAGATTATCTCCACGTGCACCAGGCTGCAAGCATGGGCTGTCCTCGTCCCCATCCCTATCCCCAGCCAGCTGCACCCTCCCCTGCCCCACAGCCTGAATTCAATCTTGGGAAAGTACTGCTACTGGTGCATTCCCCGCCAAGATCAAAAGCAGGGTCAATCCTGCACTGAGCAGAGCTTTTCTGAGCACTGCCTCAGTTTCCCCATCGTGACTGCACAGTGGTTCAGACCCTTGTGTTTGAGTGACAGGGGAGCTTGCACCCAGAGCCGCGCCTGCTCGCTGGGGTGGTGGAGGGAGGTGGCCAGGTGCTGGCCGGCCACAGGCCACTGTGCCCGTGGGCGTGCTCAAGGCCCAGCCCCAGGGACATGGTGGGGCAGAGATGTCACACTCAGTGGCACAGAGCGGGACCTGCTGTTTGCAGAGGACAGACAGCAAACGCAGCCACCCCCCGTGCTGTGTTTGCTCAGCGGGGAGGCAGCACCCTGGCGAGCCCAGCTCATCAGTGAGGTTATGGCAGCAGCTGCTCTTGATTGGGGGGGGGCCGGGGGGGGAAGTAAATCATAATGAATAAAGAAAACCTGTCTGGCTCATCCCCCCTCCTGGGGCATGCTGGGGTCCATGCAGGGCTGGAACCAGCTGCATGGGCCGTGGCTGGAGATTTATTCTCCTGTTAAAGCCCCTGGGAAGGCTGCTGCTGGTCTGGTTACAGCAAGTGGTCGTGGCTGGGCACAGGGAATAAATGCCCCATTTATCCCCGAGGCGTCAGCCCCCAGCATTCCAACCCCAGGGGATGGCTCAGCCCTGGAGCTGAGCAAAGCCGGCTGTCGAGGCACCCACCTGGCTGAGGCTCCATCAGGGCTAGATGTCACCAGCTGCCAGGGAGGAGTGACTGGGACATCCCCCAGAAGCAGGACTTTGCATGGAAGTGGATTTTTGCATTTACCTGCTCTCGATGGCAGCAGCCATTGGCCGGTTCCAGGCTCTGGTGTGATGTGTTTGCAGCCCAGCTGTGCTACAGGTGTCTGACGGTGATGCTGGACCTGCTTGGGGCAGGGCAGATGCTGGTCCCTGTCAGCAGAGCATCCGAGTACCAAACCCCAGTATATCACACATGGTGTGTGTCAGAGACCCTCCCCTGAGCTGAACTGCTATGAGAGGGAAAAGGTTTATCTAAGGCAGGGCTCATCACCTCGGCCAAGGCTCAATAGATTCCTGAGCAGCACCTTTCCAAAGCAGCATCAAAAAGTGTCCTGCTTTCTTCCTTAGCTGACCCTGTGAAAGTTAAAAGTGAGAAGGAGAAAGCACTGGGGACTCTAAAAGCATAAACAAATTAATATTATTAATTAAATGACACAGCAGCTCACAGGGACATCTCATGTCCCTGCTCTGGGGTGAAACCTCCAGCAACACCTTGGGTTTTTTAAAAGCAACTGTGCCATTCCTTTCATTGCTCCAGAAAACACTGCTGTGTGCAAGACTGAGTGGGATTCTGGAATATGATACTTGGGAGTGACTAAAAGCCATGGAAAATCACACTTTTTCTCACTCAGTAGCAGCTCGGCTCAGACAGGGAAGGGAGCCCAGCAGGAGCATGGGACAACTGCACAAAAGGCAGCTGCTCCAGAAGCAAGGAGAAGGAATTTGATGGGTGAGCACCTGGTGCCGAGTCTGGCACAGCAAGAAAGATCTACTCTGAGTTTTGAAAGGGTTCAAACACTTACGGTTCACGGCAGGAGTCAGAAAGGATCAGTCCCTCCAAGCAACTCATCTCTCCTGGCCAAGCCAGCCCTAGTGCAGCCGAGGGGACTTTGATGACAAGAAACCTGGCACAATCCTGAGCCCTTCAGCCCAGTAAAAAACATAGCTGGAAAAAAACCCACCACCTATCAGCAAAATTACACTTTATTTTTTTTCATTGTGGAATTTACTTTGATGTATTGTAACTTAAAAAGGTCTGGAAAAACCACATGCAAAAGGGTTTCTAAGTAGCAGCTAAAATTTCTATTCCAGCATTACAAGCTATTCCAAATGATTTCCAAATTCCCAACTATAAACTATTCCATTAAACAAACAATTTTATCTTTAAACCCCCCTCCACCCTACCCCAGTTAGTGCAGTGCAAAGGAAAAAAACCCAAGGAATTTACATATTATTTTCCAACGTATCCCATTGCGATTTTGCATGGCCTGCGATGAACTAAAATATATATACAATTTTCTCACCATCATAAAAAAACATTTCCCTTTCTTATTCACAGATATATATTGTGGCAAACGGCTGAATAATTACTTACAAACAAACCCATCTTTTTAACAAGTTTCTTACAACAGTAAACACAAGAGGGAGAGCTCTCTGGAGGGGAAGGGGGGTTTGGCAGGGCTGGGAGGGGAGCACGTGGGAGGGGTTGAGAGACACGGTGCCAAGGACCCCATGACATCCCTGGGGGATGCCCTCGATGATTTAGAGATGAGCCAACATTAAACAGAAGGATTGTGTAAGGCTTTGGGATCCGAGGCGTGACGAGAGCCACGGTGAGGTTGTGTGTGCGTGTCTCGCCCCCCCGAAATATCCCCTCAGCTCCAGCACTGCTCCAGGAAGCAGAGCGGGTCCCTTTGCTTTGCCCAGGAGGAACAGGGCACTGCCAGCTCCCCCTTAATCAGAGCCTGGGCTGGCCAGGTGAGGTTAGCACCAAACAGTACCTTGGGAAAGCCCTGAGTCCCCCTCCACGTCCCCATCACCTTGCAGAGTGAGACCCCAATGGGCATCTACTCCAGCCAGACCCTGTCTGCACCCACCCCACTCTCCCCACAGCACCGAGAGCCAGGGCACTCACAGGGCTCCAGGAGGAATGGGCAGCAAAGTAGGGGGGGCTCTGGGCTTGTCCAACATTATTTAATTTCCAAGTTACTTTCTTTCCCTCTTCCTTGAGAGCCCCAAACCATCCCATTTATTATCCCAAGCAGGGTCCTGCTGCTCCATTTACAGACAGGCTTTGGCTGCAGTTGTTGTACCCCCATGCCAGGGACCGAGGCCATCTGCACCACTCCCCCACCACAGGCTGGTGTCTCCCAGAGCTACATCAGTGTGATGTCAACAGCACAGTGCCCCACGGCAAGAGCAGCACTGAAAGCACCAGCTCAAAATGCCAATTACTCAGATTCTGGAGGGCACCAGAGAGAGAAGAGTTGTTCCCTGCCACACACCCACACGTGTATCCAGTCGCATTTGGACTTCAGAAGGAAATTCTGAAGCTGGAGAGCAGAGTCAGTGCCTGGCAGAAGATGATGGCCGGGATTTGCACCTGACAGCTCTGCCCATCAACCATGGGGGCTGCACTCTGGAAACAACTGACTCGGATGGACTGGGCTCAGGACACAGTGGCAATGCCAGGACAGAGAGACCTCTACTTGACAGCAGCAGCAGTAACAGCCTGTGGGAGGAAGAGGGAGCAACACTCACAGCCCCCAAAAGTGCACAAAGCTGGGGAAGAAGAGATGCTTTCACAACTCAGCA
Organism: Corythornis vintsioides; assembly: GCA_025447755.1. Taxonomy (NCBI): domain Eukaryota; kingdom Metazoa; phylum Chordata; class Aves; order Coraciiformes; family Alcedinidae; genus Corythornis; species Corythornis vintsioides. Next base: position 143,031 of record JAOEGS010004786.1, on the reverse strand, counting down.
AGAGATTGTTACTGTAGCCCTTACTCAGGGGGGTTTGTCCCCCTGAACTCAGCGAGGTGGGATGTGTCACATCTGTAAGAAAAAGCCTGGCTCAGGGGGGGTTCTGCCCACAGCAAGACCAAGCTGGGATTGAGCAGGACAGACCCACAGACACACACTCCTGTCTACTTCTCTGCATGTACACGGTGCCTTGTGGTCTCCAAAACCCTTGTGTGGCAAAGTGCATCTCCAGTCCTGCAATGTGTTGAGACCTCCTGCTCACCAGTGGGACCAGTTGGCAGCCTGGGCTGCCCCCTCTGCTCACAGCAAGGCTGGTAGAACCTAAGGTGGCTGTAAAGGAAACGGCTTGGTGCGCCAAAGCATCTCTTTCCCCTCCTGTCTGACCTGGAGATCCACTTCCAGCCTATGTCCAATGGTCAGAAGGTGCTGCTGGTGTCACAGCTGGTGTCCTTCAGAGATGAGCAACAGCCTTTCTCTCCTCCTGGGTTGGGTGTCTCCACTCTGTTCCCTCATCCCAGCCACAGCCAGGGAGGTGGATGAAATCCTGACCTGGGGAGCCCACCTGAGCAGCGTGGCAGGGGGACCGAGTCACTCCCTCCCCTTAGAAACCCCCCCCGAGTTCTCACCTTGGCACACCTGGCCACCAGCCCAAGTGAAAACCCTTCGGCCTCACCCTCCCACCACCATCCCCCCCAGGGTGGCTTTTAAAACACCTTCAGGAAAAGAGGTTTGGAGAACCCTGTCCTCCGGTGGGCACCGCACAGAGTCTCTCAGCTCTGTCCATGCAGAGGAGCGTGGCTCTCCGGGGACTCTTCCACAGCTGCTACACCAATGGTATCTGACAGACCATTCAATCTTCTATACAGGTAACAGGAGCGAGGCCGGCGGTGGCCCCGACGTGTGAGCAACACACACTGGGCAGAGGAACTGGTTGCTAAAGAGGCTGCTGGAGCAGTCCCAGGAGGTGTCCGGCCGTGGCTCACCGGGAGCCGCGGGTGTCGGGGACGAGTGTGCACGGTCTGCAGTGGCTGGCTCTGCGCGCTCGGTGACTTTCCATCAGACATCCCTGCAGTCATTGCACTCCCTCCTCTTCCACGTATGTCGAGGGAAACCAGCCGACCTGTCGGGGAAGCGGAGAGGTGAGCTGGAGACCAGGGAACCGAGTCACAGAATTGTTTTGGTTGAAAGAGGCCTCGAAGATCATCGTGTCCAACTGTTTCCCCAGCACTGCCAGGGCACCACTGACCCATGGCCCTCAGCACCACAGCTTGGAAACCCCTCCAGGGATCAAGGGGTTCTCCACCACTGCCCTGGGCAGCTTGGGCAGGGCCCAGACAACCCTTCTGGGGAAGAAATTTTTCCTAATGTCCAACCTAAACCTCCTCTAGTGAAACTTTGAGGCCAGTTCCTCTTGTCCTAGTGTTTTTTTTTCCTTGAGAGAAGAGCTCAACCCCACTTGGCTCCAACCTCCTGTCAGGGAGCTGTCAGAGCCAGAAGGTCATCCCTGAGCCTCCGTTGCTTCAGTTGAACAAGCCCAGGTCCCTCAGCTGCTCCTCACCAGACTTGTACTCTGGACCCTTCCCCAGATCTGTTGCCCTTCTCTGGACACACTCCAGCACCTGAAGGGACCTCCTGTCCTGTCATAAGCACTAGTACCCTGCACCCTGTTCCTGGTGAACCATTTGTACAGCACTGGAGGTACCCACATCCCTGTTCACAGTGGTGACAGAGGTGTGCCCATTACCCTCATTTGGGACTCAGCAACTACACACTGCCTTGGACACGTGGCTGTACACAATATTTAAGGGATCAGGGCATGAAGAATCTGTCCCAGTGCTACAAAATCTTAGGGACACCAGGTCAAGCCATCAGCCTGCTGCTGAGCCTGCAGAGCCACTCCTGAATAAATCCCTCACGGGCAGATCCAAACATTGCCTGATCCAACCATCTGCCCACCGCATGTTCCCATCTGCCCGCACGTCACTGGGCATCGTGTGTCACTGTCACACAGCACTGACTGGGGACACAGCGGTGCCTTTTGAGAGACAACAGAAAGACATCAAGGAGGAGTGACAGCAGGTTACGCTCCAGCTGGGCAGGTTGAGAGCAGGCAGGACCACACGCTGCAGACACTGGATAGGGACACGTTACCCAGCTGCACTTACTCTTCCGTTGGTTTCCCCCTTCCACCATCCCTGGTCCCCGCCAATCCTGCTGTAGATCTTCACCACGTCGCCCTCCCGTAGGGAGAGCTCCCGCATGTCCCGCGCCGCGAAGTTGTATCGAGCCACCGCCGTCCCTATGACCCGTGGGGTGAACACTGCCAAGGGACAAAGCAGAGGGAGTCGGGAGCTGCCCCCACCACGAGGGACTGGCCGAAGCCTGGGGAAAGCTTGGTGAGGTTCAACCTGGGTTTTCCACCATGACCTGGAGCAGCTCAGAAGGAGGGGCTGGACTCATCCAAACCGCTTGGCCCCACATGGACTGGGGTGGGTTGGGGTTAAACTGGATTCCTGCTGGACTTAATGGGTCTGTGGGCACCAGGAGCCTCTCTCTGCAGACCAGGAGACTCCTGCAGGGGTATGGTGGGAACCGCTGGGATAAGGGGCAGTTTAGAGAGAAGGTGGGAAAAGAGAATATTGCGTAGGAATACATCAACATTAACAATGAAATAATGGAAAAATCCTGTTCTGCTGTGAGGTCTGGCTGCCCCACAGCTCCCAGCATCTGGTGGGACCTCCTCATCAAAAAGATTTCACCAAGCAATTTCTATTTAAGCTACTTCAAAAAAGTTAATTACCTGGACTGGGTTCTCCTAGAAATGCTGAGCAAAACCTTTGTGTTTTGGCCTTAAGAGGAACAAGCTGCAAACCCACTATGGTCCCAGCTCCTGTCCCTGCTAGGAAGCAGACAGAGGCCTTGGAAACATGATCCCGTAACAGATCAAAAGGTGCAAAGCACCCTGCAAGCCCTAATGCTGAACAACAGCTTGAGATAAGAAAAGTGGTCCCAGGGGCCATCCCAGGACCCAACCTCTGCCAGCACCAGCACAGCCCAAGCACCAGAGATCTCCATCACTTCAGGCAGGGGATGCTAGGGGAAGGCACAGGAGGAGCAGCAGCAAGGGAGGAAAGGTAGGGGCAGAGCTCAGCTTCACAGCCCTGGCACTTGGGCAGGGTGAAGGAGGCTGGAGTGCAGTGGTTTGGAGGGATGGGATGGGCAGAGGAGAGGAAAAAAGCACCTCCTCTGAAGTTTGCACAAAAAAAAAAAAAATCCAAGACAACAAAAAAACCCACTCTGACAGGATGTCTTTTTTCCAGTGACATTACTTTATGCCCCAGGACTTGGAAGAATTAATTTCCATTTAAGAATTTTGCAAACCAAGGTTGAACTGGAGATTGAGGAAAAGCTTTGCCCAGGTTTTCAGCTCTTGGGATGGAAGGGGGTGAGCATGGTTATGGAGACTGTCCAGACACAAAACGTGCAATCACTGGACGGCTTGTCTGTCCTCACCAGGCTGGAGAACAGAGCTTTGAACTCTTTCATCAGGAGCTTGCTCAGAGCCCATTGCTGTCCAGATTCTTTCTGCATCACTTTCTATGCAATAAAAGGATCCCAAATTCCCAGAATTATGTTCCTATTCTTTGAAAAGTTCAGTGTTCTTCCCAAAAATGGCATCAAGGAATGCACATGTGGCTTTGCTGGGGATTTCCCCTCTCCAGCCAAAAGGAAATACTGAAAGGTAAAAGCTTAACTGGGAAGAAACAAACTCTGATCCTTGCCAACCAGGGAAGAAGACACCATTCTGTAACACATTTAATTGGTGGGGGTCAAAGGCTGGAAGACCAGTGCATGCTCGGCAGGGAGCCTCAGCCCCAACACACATTTGACAGTGTGGACTCCCCCCCAGCCCCCTCACCAAGGGTCTCCTGAGCAGCCTCAGATACCAGAGCTCAAATTCTGCCAGACACTGAGATGTCAGATGGCAAATGGTCAGGACAGTGTGATGCCAATGCCCATTTAGTGACACACATGGGATAAGCAGGTTGAGCTTGAAGTACATCATGAGATCCCAATGTGCTAGATTCACTTTTTTGGTCATTTTAGCCCCTTTACTCAAATAATGACAATTCCATCTCCTCTCTGCCTCGATTTTAGGGAGACAGGGGAGTGTGTTTTGCTTCCAGCCACACTGTGGTCAATGAACTTATATCTCATCCCAGGGCAGCGCTGGGGACCCCCTGAACAGCTTGTAAGTGATGAAGGGACAGCAGGGACCCCGCAGGTCCCACTGGTGATGGCTTTCAAGCTGGGGATGCTGCAGCCTGGGGAACGTGGCTGGTCTGCACTGGTACCTGACCAGAAGGGACTGGAGGAGCTCTGAGAAGAAAAGTTGAGGCCCTGAGGACTGAGAAAAGAAAAGTTGTAGGAAGCGCAGGAGGCTGCAAAGAGGTTAGAGAGAAACAGAAAGAGGCAGAACACGCATTAAAAGGGAAATTTTTTAAAAGTAACAAAATAAACAAAATAAAAAGAAAATATTATAATGCACAATGCTTTAAAAGCCAACGGAGAAACAGGGAGGCAAAGCATGCAGAGGGTCTTGTGCAGGGGCTCAGAGCTGGGACAGCCCCACAACCAGTGTGGGGGCTTAAAAGCCATCCTAGGGTTGTATTTTATGTGAAATGATATTAAATTAGCTTTTTTCAAACTATCTTCCTCTGGTATTCCTTTTTAAAATATACACTGGGAAAAGTGTTTTAAAAAGGCATTTTTCTCCACAGAATAGTTATTTCTGCACTCAGGCTTTTAGACAAGATGGAACATTTCACACCAATGCATATTTTGCTTTCTACTTGTTTTGATTTTTTTTCTTTTTTCCTTTTTTTCTTCTTTTTATCACAGACTTACCATTTCTCCCATCACCTCCATTAAAAAGGTCCCACTGGGATTCAAACCATCACAAGTCACACTGGAACTGGATCCATTAAAACACGTGCACAAACCCTCAGGTGGACAGCTGAGACAGGATAGATCCCACTGAGCATCGCACCTCTGCTCACTACCTGTGGGTGGATGAGCTGCCCCTGCAGCCACAGCTCCTCTCCCAGCAAGACTAGGGGTGGGAAAACACCCCCTACTACATGGGAGGGAAACCAGCCTCCCCCATCAAAAGCTCTCTCTGGAGGCTGTAACCACTCCACAGAGATGCACAAGCTTGGAGGAGCAGTGCCAGGCAGTCCCAGCTCAACCAGACCCCTCCAATTCCTGCCACCTCCTAAGAGACCTGCCCTCCAAGTGCCACCAGTTAAGCAGGACACTTGTTTGCAAACTGAGGGGCTCAAACCCTACGGCAAAGCTATAAATCCCTCCTAGGGCTCACTAAAAGGCTGAGATTTTCCATCTCCAGTTTAATGGTGCCCACTTGCTGGGTTTTACCTGGAGAGCGGGTGAAGGTCCTGGAGGTTGAGCGCTCCCGAGATTTATAGGGGTACTTCAGCGTTGTGTCCAGCTGTTTGAAGCTCTCCTTCAGTGAGTGGCTCTGGTAGTACTCAACCAGCTCCTGGGAAGGATGAAGAGACACCCAACTGTCTCTGCTGTCCTCTGCATGACTTGCAGGGACACATGTGCTCGAAGGGGCTACAAAAACCTACCAGCAAGCTTTCGAACTTCTTGGCTTCTGTGATGTGAATCCAGTTGTCCTTCTCCACCACCTTGATGTGCTTCACCTCCTCATTGAACCTGAAAACGGCAGCAAAGGCACTCAAAAAAAGCTCAGCCATATGCTCCAGCCCTGCCTTGCCCTCTGCGAGTTGACTAATCAAGTAAATTACTGAATTATTACTCACTTAATACTGATGGCAAAGCGCTCGGCCTCGGCCGGCCGCTCCCGGATCAGGTAGGTGCCGCTGACGTGAGACTTGAGCAGGTTGTCAGTCTGCTGCCGCTCCATGTTCCCTGCAAACCTGAGCCCAGAGGTTAATTAATCAATTTAGATCACCAAAGATTAATGCCTATCAGTCTGGAGGAGACTGAGAGCACTTGAGGCTGTGGGCTAGTGCTTAGAGAGCTGTTAGGATGAAGGTTGGACTTGATGATCCTAGAGGTCCTTTCCAATTATTATAATATTATGATTACATGATCTTTAAAATAGGCATGTCTTAGAGGAAAAGATGCATCTGTTTTTTAAAGGCATGAAGGTTGAGAAGGAAAAAAATAAGAAACAGGTCTCATTCAAAACTTCAGGAGCAGGAAGAAAAGTGCCCCAAGATATACATGAAGCTGCTCAGACCCTGATCAGAAAGGGCCTGGTGTGGAATGTAACCCCTTCCCCTTGAAGCATCTTACACCCATAAAATCCCACTAATTGGGAATTGGTTCCCAGGTAAAAGAGGCTTCAGTGATAAGGGTTAAACTCATGAATTTGCAAACCTTTCTGGAGCTGGAGGGAAGGAGCAGGAGATACAGCAAGCACAGCCTCTCCTGCCAAGGCTGGAATTGCTTCCTTCCTCTCAAAACACTTTTCTGGGCACAGAAAATGGGAAGAGAACCCAGCACCTCTCTCCCTTTACCTCTGACCCTCTCCACCAGTGCAGAACTCCTCACTGGTGCTGCAGGGACCGCACTGGGTTTCAAGACCCACACGCCCTTGCAGCAGGGCCACAAGGCAGGCAGGGTGCAAAGCTCCACTTTAATTCATTATTAATCAAGAGGGGATTCTTGACAAAGTACCAATTAAAAGGCAAGGCTGACAGATCTTTCTGGCCTGGGGGAGGCAGTGGCCAGGGGTGGGTTCGGTCACTCACCAAGGGTACGCCGTGTAGTCGATCTCCCGCGAGGGCGGCCGGCTGTTGGGAGGCTGCAAAGAGAACGTTGCTGCTTATGGCTAAGCCAGCACCTCACCAGGCTGTAGATCATGTGTGAGATGCTCCTCTCCACGGCAGGGGTTTTGTCTGCTAAGCTGCATCACCTAAAGAACTGGCTCTGGCAGAGGAGGGCAGTGTTGTAGTCGAGTGGTTCTCTCGGCCACCCAGCTGTGAGGGACATGCTACATTGGTTCATTTACCTGAGTGCTTTTTAATTGTGAAGCAGCTGGCAGTATTACAAAACATGGTACAAATAAATAAATATTTCGAGTGCAGCTTTGCTCAACTGTGACTGATTTTGAGCACTGCTCCCAGATCAGCACCATAGAGGAGAAACAAGGTCTGGATCTGCTCACACCAACCCCAGCCTTAGGAACAAGGCTGAGAACAACCTGACCTGGTGTTTGCTAACCATGCGATGATGGATCCACTTCCTCACTAATTGGGCCACACTAAAAGGCCTCATTCAAGGTCCAGGAGCTTACTAGAAGGACCAAAGTCTCAAGCAATAGGCACCACTGGAGCATACCTCCCATGACAGTCCCCCAGTTCCTGGCTCCATCTTCTCCTCAGCACTTACCCTGGCATCCACGGGGCAGGGCTTCACTGAGGAGCTGGGAAAATAACCCGACTTCTTCGTCTGCAGCAGCCGCCCCTGCAAAGCCAAGGAGAGCCCATGAATAAAAGGGATGATGCAGAAGTCACTGGTTTAAAACTTCCCAGGGATTTCCTGAGGGGAGCTGCTCTCACCTCCCACCATGGCGAGTCAGGGTCTCCCCTCAGCAGCTCGATCACATCCCCAATTTGAAACGTCAGAACTGGCTTCCCAGGGGGGGCTGGATTGCCATGGTAGTTCTGAACTGCCACCATCTTGGGCCCTGGGAGAGAAGCAGAACAGTTTCATCACCTAGTCCCTGGTAAAAAAAAACAAAACAACAAAACCTAAACCAAACCGCACAATCTCTCCTGAACCCTGTTGTTCCTTATCCTGCAAAGTGCTAATCTAACAGCACCAGCAGGCAGGATTTTGGGGCAAAAAGGAACAGTGACATCATTGAATGGCCTTGGCTCCTGCAGCTACATGGATGATTGAGCTCCCTGACCAAAAGTAAAGCTGTTAAAGATCCATGAACCAAACTGAAGCTCCAACTCCCAGCCCTGGACTTGAACTCCACTATGGCAGACCAGCTCTCGTGAGGTGATACCCGGCCAGCACCAACCCTGCAGGGTTCAGCAGTGACAAAGTGATTGCAAAAGAGACCAGTAAACATTTGGCTTCTGCTGAATTTCAGACTGACCTGGGACCCAAATGCCCCTGAAGCCTGTGATCAAAGTCCAGTTGTCTTGCCAACAAGCACACATTAAATAAGCTCCCCCAACTGCACTAAACCCACAGTGTTTATCTTCAGAATGCCTCACCCCACCCAGAGAGAGCACTCTGTACTTTCTGTTTTTTTGGGTTTTTTTTAATCACCAATTTGACTCAGGGTTTTTTTTTCACCGATTTGATTCTTTTTGCCAGGCGTGGCTCTCCTTCCATAAAAAAAAAAAAAAAAAAAAAAAAAAAGGCACAAAAACAAATTGTTCCTTCCCCTTCGAGACAGAGCATAGGCAGGGCAGGCCCTGCATTCTGTCTAGGCTAGTTTTAAGCAAAGGAAAACAAAAATATATTGCAGGAACCATCACAACTAATAGCCCTATCAGATGGAAGCCTAAGGACAAGAAGATGCTCCCCAGCACCAAGAAGCCCCCCTGTCAGGATGCACCCAATCTGCTTTGAAGGATGATGTGGCACGAGGAAATTTGCCAGGCTCTCCTTGGCTACTGGTGTGAGGTACAGAGGCTTTACTCGCAGAACAGAGCAAACTAACAGCACAAATACATCCAAAGAAAAGATGGAGGAAAGGGCTGAGCCCAGGGAAGTGCCAGGTCTTTCCACAGGAGACCCAACCTGCTGCTTTGGGGTGCAGCACCAGGAGACCTCAGTGCCACATGACTTGCACAGAATCCTTCTGCAGCAACTAATGCTCCTTTCTGCTTTCAGAAGGAGCTTCCCCCTTCCCACATGCTCAGTGCTGGAAACACCTACAGCCACAGTGTCGAGAGACACTGCCTCTATTTGCCCTCCTGCAATACTGTAATAGCCTTACCAGGTCCAGCACCCAGGGAATCCTGCAGAGAGAGAGAAAAAAACAGAAGTCTCTGTGAGGACATAGTAGTGTCAGTTCACTCTATGAGTCCCTAGATGAGAAACTCTCTCCCAAAACCTCCCTGGTACCTCCCAGCATGTGGTGCTCTCCCCAGCTGGGTGCTGGCTTCTCCCAAGCACTGTGGTGTTGTAAAATCAGGCCAGTTTTAGGCTGGAAAACAGGCCATTGGTCTCCAGTCCTGCCTCCGAGGCTGCTGGGACCCCACTGAGGCCAGGACTGGCTCTGCCTATGAGCTTCCCACATGCAAGCCACACAAGCATACAGGTTCTGCTCTAGGCAGAGAGGGATCCAAGAAAAAGGTCAACAAACAACTTACCTGGTCTGCTGAAGAACCTGCAAGAGAAATGGTGAAATAAGTGGTTAATTTAACAGGCAACTAGCATTTGAATTTGATGGAGGAAGCACAAAGCAAAGGCTGGGGTTACTCAAGTCATCACTCCGCACCAGGTGGGCAAGAGATGGAGAGGGACTGCAGCCAGACAAGGACATTTTCTCATTTACACTAAGTTCTCCACCCAAAACCTCCCCAGAGCCACCCAGTGACAGCTCCCTGCAGCAAACAGTGCCAGGACTCTCAGCTGGTGGGCAGAGCTGAGCCAAGGCTTTGCCCAGTTTAGACCGAGAGCACAAATTTTTAACCAACATCTTCTGATGTTCCCAAGAACTCTTCATCTCTCTCAAATGCCCTCCCAGTACAAGGGCTGGCAGCATCTCACCTGGTACAAAGAGCTGCTGGGATCCTCTGACACACAAGGGTTTTGCTCTTTGTTTCTGGGGGTTTTGGTTGATTTGTTGGTTGGTTTTATGGTTTTTTTAGATCACCAGCTAATGTGAATTACAGCCCTTGGAAGTGGGTGGGAGTACACTTAAAGTATGAAAGATGGGGACAGACTTCCTGGCAGGGCCAGTTGTGACAAAAGGTGATGGGTTTAAACTAAAAGAGGGAGATTTAGACTGGAGAGATTTTTTTTACAGTGCAGGTGATGAGAGCCTGGCCCAGGGAGCCCAGAGAGGTGGTCCATCCCTGGCACCATCCCAGGTGAGGTTGGTCAGGGCTCTGAGCAACCTGCTCTAGTTGCAGATGTCCCTGCTCCCTGCAGGGGGGGTTGGATTAGGTGAGTTTGAAAGGCCCCTTCCAACCCAAATCATTCTATGATTCTTTACTTAGATTTTGTTATGTATTAACTAACATTAGTGCTTTATAAAGTGACTCTTTCAGATCATTCACATGCACCCATCTCCTTGGCACAAGCTGCTCATGATGTGAAGTGACTCACCGATCTTGCAGGGAGGAATGATCTCCAAGCACTCCTTATGAGCACCTGCTCCACATTTGGGGCAAAGATAGCCCTGGTAGAAGGTTCCTCTGTGCAAAACAAGATGACAGAAAAGTCCTAAATCAGCCTCAGCTTCCAGATTTTCTTTCTGTGTTGTAATGCAGAAAAGCTGGAAGGCTGGTGCTCACCTCAGGAACATCCTGCAGGCTTTGCAGTTCGTAGTCTTTTCAAATGTGTACATCTGAAAGTTATGGTGATTTGCATTGGCTTTCTCTGGCTTTATGTTGGACCTAAGGGAAAGGACCAAGAGGTTATCAACCTGTCCCTTCTAGCCACACTGTGCTCGTGACCTGCCATGACAGCTGCTGTTTGCACTGCAGTCAATGTTTGGGAACCACACAGACAGATACAAAATCCAGGGTGAAAGCAGACCCGGGGCTGGGCTGGGCTGTGCAGACAGAGGATTTTGCCCATCAACCTTCCCCTGGGACAACATTCATGGATTTGCCCGAGTCAATCAACAGCCCAGCCCCAGCAGAGCCAAGCCCTGCACTGCTCAGGACAGGCTCCCTGCAGCAGCAGCTCTCCTCCTCCTGCATCACCCTAATCCAGCCCCATCTTGGGGCTCCACATGAGGCCTGATCCCATGGGAAGGTGTTATTACAAAGATGCACTGTCCATACCATGGTGCAGACATTAGAAAGCATGACTTCATGCTGGGCCCAAGCTCCCTTTACACAGGCACCCATCCATCATGCCCAGGTGAGCTTCCCCATCAAAGGCTTTGCTATCAGAGCTGGTCTCCAGTGACCTGCTGGCCCAAGGCAGTATCCCCATGCTTAGGCACTGTACGTCATGGCCCCGGGCAGCCCCCTGGTGCTCACATTGCCATTTCAAACTGCTCCATCCACTTCCTCTTCATTTCCTCTGTCTTGCAGAAGAACTGGAAGCCCTGCTTCCCCTGAAGGTGAATTAGGTAGAAGCCATATGACCACTGCAAAAGAAAATGAGAGAGCTGACGGCGCCCGACGCTCCCGGTGCCTGAGCAGCAGAGCACACCACGCTGTTATTCAGCTGTCTTAATAACCCTGCTCTCAGTGCCAGCCCCTCTCCCTTCTTCTAAAGAACTGCTGAACCTTTGCAAAGTAACAGCAGGGAAGGAGGAAGGAGAGCTCCCTGTTTCTCTAACACATCACAGCTAATGATGCCTGAATGGGCTCAGCGCTGTGCACCAGGGCCAAATAGGATTTTATGGTGGCAGATGAGAGCGCCCAGATTTTTCTGCTCCAGTGGATCCTCCCCAGCCATTATATCTCTCCCTGACAGCAACTGACAGCCCAGGAGGAACATCTGACCTGCCCCCTGCACATATGCTCTGCCCGTCTCATTACAACAGTGCACAGAAAAACACAAGAGAAAATTGTGTGCTTTGCTTACCATTTTTCCATGGGACTAGAAAGCATAGGAGAGCAAAGTGGAAATATATTTTAATTAAAACACAAATCTAGCAGCATTTCTTCAGCATCTAAGTGGCAAAATTGGCTATTCTCACCCAAATGTCACTTATCCCATCTGTGCAATACCTCTTCCCTTTGCAGCTAAGTGGATTAAGCTAATGGGTCTTTGCTAAACCAATAGCTGGGAGGCTTTCCTTCATGGCTGCAGACAGTCTCAAACCACCAGCAAAGTGATGTTCCTTCAGTGGCAACCATGCTCCCAGAGCTGACTGTGGCTGGCTGGCAACACTCACACTGCCTTCCCAGGCTCCTCCAACCCATGACTCATGGGAGGATGGACCTTCCCCCCCTGTCCGACATGTGCTCCCTGTCATTGGGCCAGAAAGCAGGGAGCAGCTTCCTCTCTCCTAACTCCAATCATCCCCGCTTCTTTGGTGCTGTTTGGCAAGGACAGAGGCCAAGGATCAAGCCCAGGCCCCACATTAATAAACATTTCCCAACTCTCTGTAAGGCTGCCCTGAAAGCTGAGCATTTGTTTTCCACCTTTTTGCAAGCTCTGTTTCTATTTTGAAAGGCTAATGGGAACTTACTACCCAAGGAGTGGTCCAACCAGCTCCAAAATGCTCTCCAGCAGAGCTAATACCCAGTCCACCTACCTTTTTAATGTCCTTGTTATTCATAGGGTCGTCAGTCATCTTGTGGAAGAGCAGCTCAATAATTTCTTTCAGCTCATAATTGTAGCCTTTCCTTTTGCAGACGATCACCACTTTATCGAATAAAAATAAATACCTGCCCAAAACAAGCAAAGAAACAAGCAACCCAGTCAAACATCTCATTAAAGTCCCCACTCCAGGGGAAGAGCTTCCCAGCTCAATGTTCTAACCAGGCCATAATTTCACACTGATGGCAGCTTCAGTTAGTGCAACTCTAGGCAATAATTGAATAAATGAGCAGAGGGGGAATTGCCAGAGGAAGGCACATTTAGTCTGGGAAAGCTTCTGAGGGCTGTTGCTCACTCACCTGTCCTGCTTGGTGTGGTTGACTATGGAGCGAACCTTCAGCTCGCCGTCGATCTTCGGCCTGCCAAATTCCTCCAGTTTCACTTGCTGCAGAAAGCAAAGCAAGGCTGGGATCTGCAGCCAGGGCTTTGGAGAGGTGGAAACCCAAACCTCCCAAACCTGCCTGGGTCCCACGGTGTGCTGGGAACATCCCCACCTGCCCTGCCTGGAGCTGCCGTAGCTCCCAGGAACAGCATCGCCCTCACCAAGGGGGCCCTGGTGTCAGGAATGGACAATGGGAGATCCCTGGATCTCCAATGGGTTGCACAGGGTGAGCTGATGCACAGTAACAGGACCAAGTGTTTGCTACTCAGGAGTTTGGAGAATGAGATTCTCCTAAAAATACCTGGTTGAGGTTTAGTGGGGATTAGGTGCACGTTACACATGCCCTTCTCCTCCAAACAGGACTTGGGACTCCTTCAGTTCACCTCTGTCCTCTTAAAAGCAAAAATCCAACCCACTTTAAATAGCAGATAGTTGATTTTGGGAATTCTTGGATCCCTCCTACACTAGTAACATGAGAAACATTTTTATTGTTACATCCCCAAGAGAAGTCACCCTCCATCCCAGCCAAATCACTTTTGTAATGTAGCAACCATTTTTGGACCATCAGCAAAAAAAACAGTGTCCATGATGAGGGAGGGAGTGTCTGGACAGACAGGGACCTTCCTTGGGGGTAGCACATCAGGTTCAGTATTAATTGCACAGAAATGCAAATAAGTGAAAAATAACCAAACTGAAGTTGGGAGCGAGAGGATTTCCCAACTTACCAGATTTTCTATAGAGCTCTGAAATTCACTTATTTTCTTTAAAGTCTCTTTGTCCCTCTTTACTTCATTTATGTACATGGCCAAGTCCTTAAAAGAAAAGAGAACATTGGTTTTTATTTTCCAGATAAAACTAATAGCTCAGCAAAGCTGAAAACACACAACCCCAGCTCCCACAATCCCACTCCCCCTCTGCCCTCAGGAGTCAGACCAGGGTTCAAGCAGCAGCTCAGGACCCTGAACTCTGGCTGTTTGTACTTGTGCTGCTGAACCAGGCAGGAGCTGCAGTTTTTAACACTTCCCAGAAGAGGGCAATAGATGAATCCAGTGCAGCCCAGCAAGCACGACCCAGGGCTTTCACCTGGCGAGCCGCCAGACAGCCCCTGCCTTTGCACCTCTGCCCCGGCAGCACTCTTCCCTCCCAGCTTTCACCACCAGAACTCCTTCATCCCCCCTGGATATGAAAGCTGGGAGCCAGTCTCTGCTGTCTAAACATCCACATCTGCACAATAAGTGCTCTGGACACCCGGCTGCACGTTAGCTGTGAACAGCATTTGATCTGGCTCTGCCCCAGTCGCTTCCAGCTGACCTCCCTGGGAGCTCTGAATCGCACCAGAGCTGGCCAGAGCACCAGGATGCTCCTGCTCTGACCTCCCAAGTGACACCCTGTGATAACATCCCCATCTTCAACACGTCTCGGCCACCAAGATCTCCTACCACACAAAGGCAGTGTTATGAAATAAGGAAACACTTGATGGAGTTTGTTCTGCCCTGAAAAATTCCCTGCTTGCCCAAATTTTGACCCATCAAAAAGAAAGAATCCTATCCCAATGCTTATCAATATCTACAGGGTGGGGGTTAGGAGGATGGGGCCAGACTCTTGTCTGTGGTGTTCAGCAACAGGACAAGGGGCAACGGGCACAAACTAGAACCCAGGAGGATCCATCTGAATGTGAGGAAAATCTATGCTGCAAGGGTGGCCCAGGCTGCCCAGAGAGGTTATGGAGTCTACTTCTCTGAAGAGATTCCAAACCCACCTGGACACTGCAATACTGTGACCCAGCTGGAGCAGGGGGGTTGGGCAAGATGATCTCCAGAGGTCCCTTCCAGCCCCCACCATGCTGGGAGATTCTGTGATCTCTTCCAATAAACCAACTTCTTACATCTTTCAAGCCTATTTTCTGTGCCCGTTTGCTTCTTATCTGCTCCCTGCCTCCCTGTCCTCAACAATAGCTCTTGTCAAGTTGGATTAAATTTGAACATGGGATTTTTTTTAAGACATCCCCCGCGGGTCAGACCTTCCTCAGCTTCCCAATATAAGAAGGGTTAATCACAGATGATAATCACAATTCTACGTGACAATACTTATAACATCACAGGATACCCCACTGGGCCAGTGGCAGGGATGGTTATGAAGAATGACAAAGCCAAAAAACCATATGAAGCAGCATCCTCCATCACACTTGAGCTTTTGCTCCCTCCTGCTGAACAGGTCACCTGCTACACAAATAGGAAAAACAATCCCAGGATTGACCCTGACCCGAAACAGCAGCAGCAATGTGCAAACCAGAACTGCTGGATTTAACCAGCAACTTCCTTCACTCCCATCATAACTTAGAATCACAGAATGGTTTGGGTGGAAAGGGATCTTTCAAGCTCATCTAGTTCCAACCCCTCTGCCATGGGACATCTGCACCTAGAGCAGGTTGCTCAGAGCCCTGGCCAACCTCATCTGGAATGGTGCCAGAGATGGGGCAGTGACCACCTCTCTGGGCAGCCTGGGACAGGGTCTCACCACCTACACTGCAAACAGTTTCTTCCTTCTCACCAGTCTAAATCTCCCCTCTTTCCATTTAAAGCCAACATTCCTTGTTCTATTACAACATGCCCTGCTAAAAAGTCTGTCCCCATCTTTCTGTCAGATGCCCTTTAAGTACTGAAGTAGCATAATAAAGTCTCCGCAGAGCCCCCTCTTCTTCAGACTGAGCAACCCCAGCTCTCCCAGCCTGGCCTCCCAGCAGAGGAGTTCCAGCCCTCCCAGCATTGCTGGGGCTCCTCTGGCCCTGATCCAACAGGTCCCTGTCTGTACTGAGGACTCTAGAGCTGGACCCAGCACTACATGGGGGGTCTCCCCAGAGCAAAGCAGAGCAGAGGAGCAGGATCCTCTCCTCACCAGGCTGCTGGGGATGCAGCCCAGGATACAGCTGGCTTCTGTATGTCCTCCCTGATGGCTACAGGCAGCTTCCCACAAAAAGCACCAAGTCTGCAGCATGGCCAGAGCATGCAGAGGCTTCTTTACTGGCAGTGGTTTGGGTGGGTGCTGTATCAAGAGGCCATAAACAACGTTCAACAACTGCCACTGGGTTTGGTGTCCGTTTTGAGGCCGTGGCCACACGTTGTGCAGCAGCCAGCTGCAAATGCAGCATCCTTCAAACAACTTTAACTTTCAAGCGACCTACATATTGGCTCTAGATCCCGGGGCTTGCAGGGATAATGGCTGAAAAGGTCACCCAAAGTTATGTAAGTGCTGGGAAAGGCAGTGGTGTTACAAAAGTGACAGCTCAGAGGTAGAAAACAAAGTGACCTGAGAATGCATGAGCAAGACCAGGGATGAATCATGCATTGATCACCAGAGAGAAAACCTGAAGCTGATGATCATCCTCAAGTTCTGCTGAGGATGGTCCTGCAGTGGGAGTGTGTGTTTCGGGGGATGTATGCAAGGCAGAAAATATTTGGATTATTTTAGTTTGTTTGCTGATGGATTTCCTGAGATCTTGAGGGTTTCAGCTGAAAGCTCAAAAAAGACCTAACAAAGCCTATTTTTGATATTAGAAGTCTTCATCTGGGGAAAGAGAATTTTCCCCTTAATAAAACAAAACAAATCAAAACAAAACTTGGATAAAAGTATTGCCAGCCAGTGCCTGGATAATGGCTTGTAGGCAACGATCTGCACAGACACAGGCTCGCATTTTTGCAGTACTCCCCGACTGACTGAGCCATCTGGAGCTTCTCCAGATCCCTCCCAGCAAAACCAAGAGCCAAATCTGGCATAGCCTCTTTACACACAATGGCAATTAGTGAAAAGTCATAACTTGTCAACTAACTCCAGCTTCCCCAGCTGCTTGAGCAGAAAACAAGGACAGCTCTGCTGCAAAGCAATCGCATCAAATGGCATTCAACATACACACCTGTGTCCTAAAGGAGATGGTGCCTTCCCACGAGCTCTTGGGGGGTTTTACCACCAGTTTTTGTTGTATGTAAGCAAAGGGGTCCCATGCACTACTGCAGCCCAAGCCCAGTGCTACCTCATCACCACCCTCATCCTTCTGTACCTGCATTGCCTCCAAAGCCTCCTTCAGCTGTTGCTTCTCTGGTCGGTCTGATGAATGGCTGAGCAGCTCCTAAAAATAAATAAATAAATATAAAAATAAATTAAAGAGCTTGTGAAAAGCTGCCCACACCCTGTCTGCACCGGGCAGGCTCCAACCCATGGGCAACTGGCACTTGCTGTGGCTGTAGCTGTAGGACGGGGACCCGGCCAAGTGGCTGGTGCTTGAGAGATCTGTTACATGGAGTTGACAGGAGAAATTTCACACATAATCAGATTATATGCAAGCTTATTTTATATTCATTAACTGCCTCTCGTGGATAACAAGTGCAGAATTACCCTAGGTCACCGTACTTTAAAAGACAGCACAAATATTATGTCGTGTTAAGTAGCTCTTGTAATTATTTCATTTGAAGGGAAAAAAAAATACCAACAAAATCCTTCAGTCTGCGTTTGGCAATGATTCACTCTCCACTGTGAAAGCTGAAAGATGCTACAGCAAGGGTGGCAGCTGAGGTGAAGTGCCAATACTGAAACACTTACTTTTAGCAGGAGGTGATATTTCAGAACTCTTTGCATTGGAACCACCAACAGATCTTGCAATTTAAATTTCCCATCCTGAACCTTCAGCGTGCACTCCTGTTGAAGAAATCACTACATTAGCAGCAAAGGGGCTGGGGTAAAACAACAGCTCCTCTGCAGAAATAGCCTCCAATGTCTCACGGCTGCTACATTTTGCTTCTGTAAACTCAGTGCTGACAACAAAACTCATGGTCCCTGCGAGCACCTGGCCAGTGCCAGGGCTTAGCCCATGTAGGTTCATAAAACACAGGGGATGGACCCTAAAAAATAGACAATCTCATGCAATTGACCTACTCCAGCTTAATGAGATGCTGCTCATTAGGGAAGCACACGAATGGTCTCGGACCTTGGGAAATGTCAAATGAAACACATTAACTTAACTCACCCCCTCGACGCTCTGAACTAACGCATTTGATTTGTGAGGGGCCAGGAGCAGCCACACAGACAGTTGCTGTGGCTTCACCGAGAAGCATTAAGTCATTAAGATGAGCTAATGTGATCACAGGAAGTTTTGAGACAGTTACCTTTGCCCAGACCTGTTTAGATATGTGATTCTGCTGCACTGGCTGAGACCCACCCCCTGTGTGCCCCCCAGGAAGATGAGGGAGGGAGAGAAAGGAGAAGCATGGGAGTGACTGGATACTACAGCCACTGGCTCGATGTAAGAGCCAAGCAACATGTTCAAGAAAGAAATAAATCACTAAATGCAGTTTTATCCCTGAATTGGGTTGCTACTTTTGCAGGGAAAAATCAAAGATCGTTTGTAGAAAGCGAGGTAACGTGTGCAGACAGCCCAGCAAATTCCGATTAGCATCAAGACCAAAGCAGGAATTAAAGCTGGGTAAAAACAGCAGCTCAAACAATGCATCCCTTCCGGGGCTCCTTTGATTTACTTAATATCTGGATCAGCCCCTATTTACACTAAGCCTTTACACTGGAGAAGGAGGACAGAGGAGTAATCCGGGCGCTCACTGGGGACTTGGGCTGGCCTCCGACTGTCCCCAAAGCTGTGTGTGACCTTGGAAAGCCACATGGCTCCTGGCTTGGGAATTCTTGGTGCCTTTGGGTTTCCCCACAGCACTCGAAGAGGAATTTGTCCACAGCCAGTCCCACTCAGTCATCCAGCTCATTTTCACTTGAATTAAGTCAGGGGAGGAAGGACAGAGAGTATGTTTGGGGTGGAGGGGAGATGTAGGTGCAAGGAAGGGATCAGTACACGATAACCCCCAGCTTTGGCAGCACACTCACCCCACATACCTCCCCTCTCTAAAACCAAACATGCCCAACACACCCTTCTCATTTCCAGCAAATTCTTCCCAAAGCCATGAGAAGGGAGGTGGGCAGTGCTAGGCCCCCATGCCCCTGGCCCACTCACCTCCACTTTCTGCCGGACATCCTCTCGGTTGGCGAGGAGGTGGTTGAGGGTGTTCTGGGCATACTCCATGTGGCTGCAGTACTTGCCATAAATCAGCAGCCTGCAAAGGGGGGAGGCACAGATTTAATCAGAAACACTCACTGGCAGTTATGCCCTGTTATAAAATACACTTGCACAGAGTCAAAGGACAAGGCCAACAGCTATTCTCTCATATAACTGCTAGCACAAGTATTAACACTCTTTTACAGCTCAGCTATTTAACATTTCCATCTCCTGAAGTTTACAGAGCTGAAGCTCCCTCTCTCTGAGGGTTTCTGAATACTTTGTCAAGAAAGAAGGCAAGAAACTCTTGGTCCTCGAGACATGCCCAGAATGGACATGATGGGTGATGATAATTTGCACCTCATCAGTGAACAAGAGGCTTCAAATCCCTTTAAAGCCCAAGGACACATATTAGAAAGCTCGTTGCTCCTCACAGGATGGGCCACAGGGACCTAGAGATCAAGAGCCAGGCTAATTTGGGAAAAGAAGGTTGTCACAGCCTGTGGAAACACAGAGAAGCTCTGTATGGACACCCCAGGCTATAAATTTAAGCACCCGACACAAACAGAGCAGTTTTGTCGTGGATTCCCCCTTTTTCCTCCACTTGACTCATTAATCCTGCACGACAGGTTTGGTCCCCTCCCTCTCCCTTCCTTGCAGTTAACTGTATTGCTGCTGATAAGACACATACTCCATCACCCACTGCAGCTCATCCATTATACTGGGGCCTCGTCTCTCACTGGAGACGATCTGGAAGCACCTGACCCAGTGTCACTCCATAAACGTGGGACTCTCAGACCCCAGTGGGGAACTGAATAGAGAGATTTATGGGAGCCACAGTCCCCAGCAAAGCAGCAGCCAACAATGATTATTCTTCTGCCTTTTCCCCTTGACAACTTCTGAACATGCACAATAATATCTACCTTGCCAGCACTCGGAGAGTTTCATAGAGGCTTCAGGAGCATAAATTCAAACCACCAGCTTTCAGAGAAAGAGATTTACAAACTATTCCCTTCCAGAAAAAAAAAAAAACAAAAACAAAAACAACAAAACCAAGCCAACAAACCTGCAAAGTGGAGGAGCAATACATCATTTTGCAGGGGTGTCTCTGAGGATCCATAGGGAAACAAGAGCTATTTGTCATGGATACTTTTGATGATGGAAGGTTTTCTATACAGGGACCAAGCAGGGACTCTTGGAGATCCCCATTTCCCTCTTGGTGGGACATCCCTGTCCCTCCAGGTGAGCTCACTTCTCCCCCTGCACTGCTATTTCTTTGCTGTAAAATGTGGTATCACTGTCTTCCTGACACAGGAAAAGAGTCTGCCTATTTAGATCAGGCAGCTCCAACACTTCATCCCCAAGAGCCTGAGTTTGGGGGGTCTTCTCCAAGCAAGCAGCACTTCCCTATGGCACTGAGGTCCACAAGACCTCCATGGGCAGAATGCAGCTTCAAAGCCACCATCACCACCTCACCAGCCATCAGTTTGGTTCCTTCACTCACCTTTATGTTTTAGGTCCTTTAAAATCTTGCTTGAAAAACTTTATTAGGAACTGGATCTATTTGTTCACCCACCTGCATGAAACTCAGCAGCTACAAGGGTTCTGATAAGTTCCCACCAACAAATTAACAGACACAAACATGTATTTAAAGACTGTCACAGCCCAAAAATGAGGCTCATGCCCCTCCATGGCCATGCCAATATCTGTGGGAAGCAGCGACCACCTCCACAACTTCCCTCATGTCCTTCTCCTGCTCCTCACATGCACATCTCTGTCCTGGGGCATGTATGGAGTTGAGCCAGGAACTAGGAGTTCAAAATCACCTAAGTGAGTTTTATGAGGTTTTTTTTACATTATTTGCATTCTTCTTCAGAAACTCCTCATTTTATTCAATCTGAAAAACATCCCCTTTCTAAACAGAGGTGCTGTGAATGATGGAATATCTGACCTTACAGTGTATTATTAATGCAGATGGTATTTCTAGAGTTATTGACTTCTGAATGGCATTTCTGTGTCTAGACACTGGTTTAATCACAGTGAAATAACACCCTGGCATGACTCCACAATGAATCAGACCTTTGATTAGTATTAAGGATATTAAAGGCTTTTATTAACCTTATCTTTGTGTTCTGGGGTACTGGTACCCACAGCTGCCATAACACAGAATCTATGATGTTTGCAAAAGCAACTTTCACATTTACTCATTGTGCAATAGGTGTGGGACAAGAGCAGTGCCAAATATTTGGAATTTCAGAATGAGCCATCACTTTGATCTAACCAGAGCAGGTCTCCCCTGCAAAGGAGTCATCCTACCACATCACAGGCCCTCAAAGCCCCAGTGCTGCTTGCAAGAGAAGACCAAACTACACCCTTGAAGGGGAGGGAGGCTTTATGCTGTTCCAGCTCCCCATGCTCACAGTGTTCCCATTTTAACCCCTCCAACACACCCCATAAACTCATTATACATCCCAGTCTATGTCCCTGGGAAACCCTGCATGGCTGTGGCTGGATTTGGCTGCTTAAGTGTTGTCACTGAGTGATGCTTCGGCTGCTTGAGAGTATGCAGAGGATCCAACACTGGTCTGCTGAGACAGACCTTTCTGTTCTAAATTCTGAGATGGTTCTTGTGAACATTAACCCATAGCTGTTCAAACTGGAGATGCCTAAAGTCCAGGTCTTCTTTACCTCTCTTTGAATTCCAGAAACACTTTTGCCAGGCTGCTTCCTCCAGACATCATAGAGACATCGATGGCTCTCAGGAAACTGAAGTGCACTTTAATTAGGTCCTAAAACAAAGAAACAATCAATGCTTTAAACACATCCAAAGCAAGCAGGCAAACAGAGCCTAAAGAAATGCAAATTCACTACTTAATCAGGCAGTCATTTTCTCTTTTTTCCTCTCTTTAGCTGTTTTTAAAGCAAGTCATTCTAGTGAGAAGCAGCCCTAAATGGCCAGGAGTACAGGGCTGTAATTCCACCAGGATTTATATGTCGATAAAAGCCCTGGGATTGCCACGTG
This sequence comes from Corythornis vintsioides, assembly GCA_025447755.1. Taxonomy (NCBI): domain Eukaryota; kingdom Metazoa; phylum Chordata; class Aves; order Coraciiformes; family Alcedinidae; genus Corythornis; species Corythornis vintsioides. Next base: position 121,050 of record JAOEGS010004786.1, on the reverse strand, counting down.
TGTTAAAGTCCCTTTTGCAGGTCTGAAGGCAGTGGAGGAGCTGAGCAGGCACTGACCCAAACCCTGTGCAAGCCAGAATAGAAATAAATCCCTTTATTGTGGTGCACCCAAATCATCTTTAAGTACAGCTAAAATACACGACCCAGCCTGGGGAACATCCTCTGTATAAAACTGTTTTCATACCTAGAGTTCATATAATCCCCAACTTGAAAATTGAGTGTGAAAGAATAACTCCTAAACCCGTTCAAGCTCCACAGCACATGAAGGACTGAACCTCTACAGGTGAATGAGCAAATCTAAGGCAAAATCTGAATTCTCTCTTAAGCATGAAGGCAGCTGAGCTGCTGTGAAAAGGACAAAGATTGAAGCCATCACGTCTCCATTACCTCCAAATTGATAAAAATAGCTTCCATGTCTTGGGGAGTCAGTACCAGCCTCAGTGGGTTCATATAGTTCTGCAAGAGATAAATGGAAAAGAGACTGAAACACCAGAGAGGAGTGAGTAAGGTTCCTTGTGTACAAGGGTGGATATTTCTCCCCTTCGTCTGGACAAGGAGAAGCCCAGTTTTAATAGATTTAAGAACTTGCAAAGATGAACAGTAACACAACTCTCAAGACTATTCTGTGCCAGGGACCCAAACAGAAGCCAGGAATCCCTGCAGGTGCAACATCTTCCCCCAAGCTCCCCTTGGCCACCATGGCACTTCCACGTGTGGGAAGGTGCAAGAACCCAATGTGTGGGTGGGTGCAGCCCCCTCTCCTGCTGGATCTTCAGGGAAGGGGATTGAAATGCACGTGGTTTCTTCACTTGGCTGCAGATGGGAAGAGCTTGGAAGCATTTTTCAGCTCTTTGATTATCTCACTAGGATTTTGCCCTTGAAAAAGCTCCGATGATGTGATTACACTGGAAATGCCTTTCTGAACAAATACATATTAATAGAAATGTCTACATGACTTGTAACTACAAAAAAAACAAACCACAGTGCAGCGCACTGAAGACAGGACCATCTACCCATAACACACTGTCAGAGCCTCCCCAGCCTTTTAAATGGATACCAGAGGGATCATTTAACTCTTCCTTTAGACTGAATCAGAAGGGCTGTAGTTGTTTCCAAGGAACAAGGGCTATTTACATACAAGACATGTACATTGGGACATTTCCATGGAAAATGGGAAATGTTATCCCAGCTCACAGCTTCTTTGTGGGAACTTTCAGCAGACAGAGGGAAATAATTGCAAAAGGGGATGAAACAAAAGCGTTAGGGTGATTAGAAATGGCAGCTTGATTTTCACTATTGTTCTTCCTTCCTGCTTCTTTCTCCCAAGCAGAAACCACCTCCAGGCTCCAGCTGTATCCACAGCTCTGCTGCCTGGCCGAGGTGTTCATTTTTAGTTTTAAGAAAAGGCTCGACAATAATTTATCAAACCCAATTAAAACCCATGAATTTAAGCAGCAGAACGCTCCTTTTAATCCAATTAGTTTCAATGACAAGTCGTCACAGCTCCAGCCCTTTTGAAAAGCACCCAGAATAAAAGAAATTATTCTGTATTAATCAAAGTGATCAGATATCTGCAACTGCAGCTCTTATCGGCGAGACCGGCCGTGGCTGAGCCAGGAGCAGGAGTCTCTTATCCCAGGGAAGTGGGGACCCAGCAGGATGGTTTTCAGCCTGGTTTCAATATGCAATGATCAGAAAAATGATGCTCTCTGGCTCCTGCAGTGACAAGCCGCACATTTGCGCTTGTCACGATGGGTTTTCTGGATCCCTCTTCTCTCCAGTACACACCAACCCTGCCCCATCACACCTGCAGTGAGACTGGAGCAGGGTTGAGGGCTGATGTGGAAGGTGATGGTAAAGGAACAACATCTCAGATCTTACCTTTTCTATATCTTCAAGAGTTTTGTAGTATTTGGCCTCGGTTTCTTGGATTTCTAGCAAGCAGCAATTTCTTTTGTCATCTTCTGTCATTCCCATTTTCTAGGAACAGGAAAAACAGTGCATGGTCAGATACTCTACAGCATGGTCCAGCAACCTGCTCAGGTGGAGCAGAGCTCGAGTTCAGCCTTTGGTGACAGCAAACTCAGAACAAACACAAGCTGGGAATGTCAGGGGAATACTGTTACTGGTTTATGTTAAAGGAAACTATTTTTATCCAAAGAAGGAAGCCAGGAAGGCCCCTGGCTGTATTATTCAATACATTTAAATATGGCAAGCACTGTATTTTTTTGCATTTATTATGACCACTTCACCAAAAACTATCAGCTAAAGAATAAGTAAGAGATAAACGATGGTTTTAATCTTTTTTTTTTTTTTTTTTCTTAAGATGAAACTCTCAACAAAGGCTAAATGGGTCATAAATAATACTTCAGACTCACACAAATCCCCTGCCAGGGTTGCCAATTCTCATGATTTTAGGTCAAATCTGATAATACATGTTTTTTCTCAAAGCCCCAACTCCTGGAGTCACTTCCCCTGCTCTTACATCTGCAAAGCAGAGCTGAAGACACATATTGGGAAGTGCTGCCCTTGTCAGGGCAGTCTCTGAACATGGGAGGTGATGGAATGATAGGGTTCAAATGACCATGCACAGGAATACACACCCTCTGGACACCCCCTTAGAGGTCACAGCTCAGACCTATCAGCTTGATGGAAACCAGTATGTCAATCAATGTCTTACCTGCATGTATCTAATCTGAAGCATGCAGAAATATAAGAAACCAATTAGCATTGTACACTTACTACTGCAACAAAGCTTTTTAACAAATTCAGTATTTAGACAGATTTGGGGGTGCTTGTATTAAAAACAGACTTTCTCCCAGGGAAGAGGAAGAAAGGGAGTCAGAGCAATTGATTCTATTACTGCCCAGCAGTGTCCAACAAAATGTAACAAATGTGGAGAGACTGAAAAAATTACCAATTCTACTGCCCCTAATCCTGCACTACCTGACTGCTGGACACCTACACAGTGGGAGCTTTCCTTCATTTTTCCCATTTATACAAGGAATTCCTACCAAAACCTTGCCAAGGGGCACTTCTGGGGCCAAATGGCTTCTGCAACTGATGTCAAGATGGTAAAACCACCCATCCATCGCCAATGAGGTGTAATGACTTCAGTGCTGCCACCAGTGTCCATAAACAGCTCCAAGTGCTTTGGCAGGATCAGTGGGAATATTTTTCTCCCAATTTCTTGGTCCTGCTGGGTTTTCAGCACACAGGGAGCTCCTTGAGCTGCAGACAAGGTGTGAAGGGATGAAATACCTCAACCACCATCATCACGGTCTCAGATCTACCCACAGCCAGGCTTGAGCTGGGTGAGAAATCACAGAATCACCATGTGGGCATCACTGTGGCACAGCTCGGCCCACTTGATGGGTTCTGGGGGGTCAAATTCTGCCTTCTTAGTCCCTCATCCAGCACAGCCACACTCCCTGCTCTGGGGATTTGACTCTTGGACCTTGTCCATTGATTCTATTTTGTTAGAGGAGGTATGTACCATTATCAGCACTGTTTGCACCCAGGAGACAGTAGAGCCTGTGCGAAGCTTGGGGGTGGCAGAAGCTGGGGCAACCCATCATCTCACAGCAAGGAAACTGAGCACCTCTGGGGAGATACAAGAGCCACTGGCACCTTCCTAGCTCACCATGGAACATCATTTTTGCACCAAGTCCCTCCACGAGGCTGTCTGTGCGGCACACCAGGGTCCTCCCATCATCAGAAGGATTTTAAAAAGTAAAAATGGGGTCAGCTGCTTGTCCCTAAAACCACGTGGGTGCCTGCTGTCCCAGAAAGCTCCACTGTAAACATCAACCTGCTGAGCCACCCAGGCAGGAGAGGCAGCAGACACAGCCAAGTGGTGGCTCCTCCACCCACAGATCTGTCAGCACTTGTCCCGGTCTAAAAATCCCCGTGGCAGACACAGCACATCTGGCTGGCGGAGCAGGCAGAGCCGCCACTGCCCTCGCCCCGGGAGTGACACACGCCGCCTTGGCTCAGCAGCAAAACCCTATTTATAGCTGGTCTTTTAGGGTTTATTACCTCTGCCTTTCCCTTCAGATGACATGATGGGCTGGGAAACTCCTTGGAGAACACCCTCCAGGCCAGCACCATCCCAGCTCAGTTTATTTTTACCTCTCACGAAGCAGTCTGGTTTCTAGGAGTGATGTAAAGCTATTCGCTTTCCCGGTGCATCACTTGTCATTGGCAGACATTTATTTAATTGAATCCTCTCCCTTCCCCTCCCAACAAGGTGTAGCTTCAAAAATGAACAGAAATTGTTACCATGGGCTGCTGAACTTCCACTCTGATGATATCTTCATAGATATCATCGCCTTCATCTTCACAGGGGACGCAGTCATAAATATCCTCCCCCAGATCGTGTTCGCTGGAACGAGAAGAGAGCAATTTAGTGATAATAACAAGGGTACGTTCACTGACACTTCACCGAGCAGACCAACAACTCTTCTTACACCACGGAGGGAGGGCAACCACAATAAGAAAACCCTCCCGGCTTGCAGCATCGACCTGCTCAGTCCACGGTCTGTTTGCATGAGGAGTCTGTTTTTCCCGCACCAGTACCCACTGCACATCTCATTCCGCTTTGCTGGAGGCTGGAAAAGGCAAAAGGCCGCTCGACACGAGCAGGGATGGAAGCCAAGAAGCAGCTCTGAGCCCTGTGCCAAGCATGCCTGCGATGCCCAGTTCCCCATGCTCTGCCAGCTCTGCCCCTGCTGAGTTTTCACTCGGCGCTAATCGGCCTGGTTGAGACTGAGTTGACAGCCAAGAGCCCCAGCAGGACCATCTGAGCCATGGCACATGACCAGAAACAGCTCCACCTGCCCCCAAAGATGCACAGAGACTCCTGTTCATCTCCTGCCTCTCCTCTTTCGGACACAGAGCAGCCGTGGGCAGAGCTCAGCCCAGACCGAGCAGTTGTCTCCAGCCATGACCCCACAGACACTATATACAGGTTTAGAAGTTCTAGATCCAGCTTCTCCCATAAAGCACAATCCCTGCTGTGTTGGGCAACTGGGTGATTTTTGACCTAACATTCCCAGAGGAGGGGGAGACTCTCCTGACCACCATCAAGCAATCTCACCAGATGCTCAGCTCAGAGATGCTTTAGCAGTGGATGATGGTTTAGTGGTGGACTTGGCAGTGCTGGGTTAACGCTTGGACTCGCCGATCATAAAGATCTCTTCCAACCTAAACAATTCTGTGTTGCTCGCTCAGCCCCAACACCAAGCAGAGCCCAATAATAATATTTACATCAGAGATTAATTAAGCAGAAAAAAAGTCACATTTTCAGAACTGGCCACATCACTCAGGAGATACCCCTGCAGGAAACAAAGGCTTTAAAGGCATCACCAAGACATGGTGCCTAACGTGTATTTAAAGGTGACAGTGTTAGGTCCTTAATTATCATGAGCCTTTACAACCCCACCCCAAGGGGCTCTGAATTTAGAAAATTCAACCCATGATAAATACCAATTAACAACAATAATTTTAGCACTTAGATCTACAGGTGCCGATTGCTAACGGCTCCTGCTGAAGTCAACCCCAGGGGATGGAGCCAGTGAGAAAAGCTGGAATATCAAAGAGCATTCGCATATTTTACAAGCTCTCTTTCAACGTAAGTATTAATTACCTACCAAGATCGTTAGGTGTAAAACGGTGCTCTAGCTGTAACACTCGACGTCAGTATGTCGTACAGCACAGAGTATCTGTTTGCAAAACTGGGCTTTATTTCTTTTCTAAATACAGCTCTTTCTATTTTTAAAAATCCAGATTTATTTAATAAAAGTTGGGGGATTTTAAATAAATACCCTGGCATGATGTATCCATCCCATTCTTCCAGGGTGATGCATTACAGCTGCTGTAATAATGCCCGTTAATAGCTGGTGATCCATCTTCCCCCTTCCCAAGCGTCGCCGTCACCATTATTATCTGTACCAATATTTATATTCTCAGCTCCACTCCTTCTCCAGAGCAAGTAACTCCCAGTTCCTGATTAATCTTCCCTTCCCTCCCGCACCTCTCAGATGCTGCCTGTCTCTCCATACATCACTGCCCTGGCTCGAGGGTCATTACAAAACGTATGGTTGGGTTAATGTCGCGAGCACGAGGCTGGCTGGGGATGACACGAGTGTGGAGATGCTGCTGCTGGAGCAGATCCCGCTTTGCCCGATGGCTGCTCAGCATTTGCAACATGAGCCCTCAGCGACTGCACTGGGCCATGTGGAGAAGGAGAAGACAAAGTCTTGAGGTGTCCCTGGGAAGCTCTGTGTCCTGAGCATCCTCAGGACCTGCTCTCCTGCATGAGTGCAAGCAGGTTCCAAGTGCAAGACTCAAAGCCCAGCAGCACCACATACTGCTGCGTGGGGGGGGGTGAGCTTGGAGCTTGTCTCCAAGGAGAGAGTTCATTTTCCACCAAGGAGCCATGAGCTCTGGACTGCAGCTGGACACGCACCAGGACATGACTGTGTGAAACCCAGCTGGTAGCATGGAATGCTGCAGGGGTTTTGCTAAATTATGGGATTCCTGGATTGAGCAGAGAAAGACACCTGGGCCACCAGGAAAGCAGCAGAAGCACCTTCAAGGGACAACAGAGCAAATGTGCCCATAGATCTGCCAAGAGCCATCTGACATAAACACTCCATCTGTGACAGGGGGCCATGGCCTGTCCCCTGATGCTCTCAGTACTCTAACCAAGATACTCTCTGTGCCAAGAAGCCACACCCCTGCTGCTCCACTCATTCCTGCTCATCAACACCAGTACAAGCCCTTTCTATCTCCAATTTCTGCCCTGAGGCAAAAAAGACAGGGACCCGGTGCTATCTAACAGACACTTCCCATTGCACAGCTTAGGAGAAAGGGACTAGAGGTGCTCAAACCCTTAGTTTTTCAATAGCCTTGGTGCTATTGAAACAACATCTTTGTCTGACCGACCCTTATTTATTAAAACACATCCCTAGTACACTTCTGAGAAACATGAGAGGCTGCCAGTTTTAGGCAGAGTAGTAAAACTGGAAATTAACCTCTCCCGGATTGTCGAGCTTTGCAGTATTGATTTTCACCAGGCCTCTGCCTTTCGTCTGTCAGCATTGAAAATAAAGCCCTCTCCCCATTGTTAAAACAGGGAGCAGGTGTCGGGATGATTTGAGCCAGTGGCAACTTAAGAACACACTAAATTTTAAATGCCACAAGGCGGGAGGGGAAGCTGGGCAGGTATTTTCCATGTTTAGCACAGTCCCTTGTTACAGGAGGCAATAAATTCAGCCTCCCAAGCATGTCATGCATCGACTGAACAACTTGAGCAGGGAAGGCCAGATCCTCCCCTCGCTCTCCACACAGAAAAGCAATTTACTCCTTCAATAAAAGCAGCAGAGTCTGGAAGTTACCCACAGGTATCAGAGCCTACAATCTACTGCCTGGATTAGAGGATTCATTGACAGCTCTGGGTTTAGAAAAAGGATTTTATCTGCCCTTCAGAGTTCATGCCGGCGTTTGCAATTATTGCCATTAGGATGGATGTAACCAGCTTTGGGCTGGCAGCATCTTGCCTAGCCAGGAAAGCTCATTCAAAGCAAAAAGAATCAAAGCAAAAAAAAAATCACATCTAAGGCAATTCCAAGCAAAACAAATTCTTTTGGCTGAGCTCTTCCTTCCTGGCAATGCCCACTCTGTACAAATGCCCTCCTAAGCAGGCAGTGGCCATGCCAAGGAGCAGCTCCCTTAACTGAGGGACCAATGCCAGGCTGCTGCCTTGGAATAAGGGACAAAGAGGGCAATGGGAGGAGCAAGCTGAGGAAGGGCAAGGGTCCCTCTGTGACCCCTGGCACCTCCAGGTACCATCTCCCCAAACAGGATGCTGGAGTGGAGTCAGTCTGAGGAAGAACCCACCACACCAAAACCCTGCCCAAACCATGGCACTGCTTTCACTCCACGGATGAAAGAGCCAGAACCACCAGGAAGAGGAAAACAAAGATGAGGAGGAGGCAGATTGAGCTAAAGTAAGACAACCAAAAGACAAACCCTTATTTCCCACCCTTTGGCTGAGGTTAACAGCCAGAAGACCTCAGAGCCATGGCTGTGTCCAAGCTAGAAGTGCATATGCAGTGTCCCTGAGACAGCTGCAAGAATCCACTCCAGTAATCCACCACTTTCTCATTCTAACTCTACATTTACAGCTATAAATAGACAGTTCATCCGACCAACCCCCTCATTCATGGTCTCTGTCAGATGAGGACAAGCAGAGTCCTATATTTGCAGCACATCTGGCAGACTTAGGTTTCAGGGTGAAGGAGAGCAAGATGTGCAGTCGTTGGATGTGAGATTTTGCAGGGTTTTAATTAGCAAGATTGTACTGGACTGAGACGTGGGTCTGGAAATAGCAGGAGAAGCCTTTTGCCATTTATTCTACTTATGTTCTCCATTCAAATCAGAGCATTATAATCCCAAAAATGAGCCTCACGCAGGTATAGCAGCCAACACAAGCCTAGAAGCAGCACAAGCAGGACGTATAAAAATCTTTACAGGTGACAAAGAAGAAAAGTTGCATTTACAAGTGCTAAAGCTTGAGTGCCTTCTACTGTAGAGCCATTTATTTAACTGGCTGGCGTGCGTGGGTCTTCCAACACAGCAAAAATAATGAGAAAAGTGGCAGATAACTTATCATCTCACCTTGGCTCCTCTATTCATTTATATTTTTTTTTAATGCACTTGAAAAATTCTGCTGAGGACATCACTATTTTGGAAGATACGAGGAGGCAACACTGGTGACAGCAGTGAGAGAAGTGGGAGAAAAACCTCAGAGAGAAGCCTGTGGCATGATACAGGTTGTTGGCAGAGTCTGGGCCCAAACATGTTTGCATGGCTTGAGAAGTTGAGATCAGGCAGGAGAAGCATCTTCCAGCAACTCCCCTTCTCCAGAATGACAGGTTTGGAAATACACCACTGTCCCCAGTGCTTTTGTTAAGGATAACTCTCCAGTGAGCTGCAGCTCAGGATAAAACTGGGTGACACCAGACTGCAGGATGAAGCCTCAGGGGCACACACCAGCACCAGTGCAGGGTTTGGCAGGAGCTGCTTTGCTTAAAACACTTTCTTTGCCCTTTTTACAACACTACTTCTCCTCTCAAAGCAAGGAGAAAATAGGTGGTAAAAGTTATGCAAAATAAATGTTTCATGTCACACCATTCACAGCACTTCTGCCTGGCTCTGAATTATTCAAACAGCTACAAAACAACCCAAAACACAGCCTACATGCAATCCACCCAAGCTTGACAGACTTTGTACCAATACAGAGGGGACAGCACCATGAAGCAAAGCAGATTCATGATAAAGAAGGTTCTGGTGCTGTGAAAGAGGACCAGGATTAATTGCTCTCAAATGTACTAAGACAAAATAATTGGAAAGAGCAGAGAAAAGTTTGATTAAATTTCAACCATCACTTCTGAAGTACCAGGATAGTGGGAGGCAGCTGAAACAGCCATTGAAAGACAGAAAAGCAGTTGGCAGGGAGGATGCTCAGCAGTAAGGTGGGTAACTGCCCACTGCCATCCATGCCCAGCAGACAGAGCTGAGTGGAAAGCAGCTCCCATCCCTGCAGACCCACAGGAGCATCCTCAGGACAAAGGTCACTTAAGAGTTTTTGGGGTCAGGTTCCAGCAAACACACCCATGTGTTGCCACCACAAAGCCCTGCTCATTTCCTGGGCAAGCCCCCCAGAAAACAGCTGCTGCTCCAGGGTCTGGCATTAGGGCACACAGAAATAAATCAGGCAGCAGAGGACAAACAAACATCCCTTTACTGCTGCTCCCAGGATCGATCAGGCACCACTGGCAAACTGGTCAGCCCTCACCATCTGCCCAGGCTCTCTGCAAGCTGCTATCTGGCCGATGGTGAAGTCAACAGAGTGGCCAGTGGGTTGAGGACAGGGACTCTGAGAACTTTCTAGCTCCCCTGATACCTTTTTAGTTCCCCCTTCCCATTGCCAATAGTTCATTTGATGTTGGGGTTGTGTGTGTTTCCTTCTCTCCAATACAGCATTTCAGCTGCACTCAGACCTTCCCGAGGCTGCTGCATCATCAGCAATATGAAATGCAAAGATGATGGATGAACTGAATCATCCCCAGCTTGTGAATGACACCCTTGTTCAGCTGCTTTGGAGATGGGTAGCAGCTAAGAAAGAGCTTTCTCATGCGATCCTGCCATTTGCCAGCACTTGGCATCGGTGCCCAGTATGCACCATTGTGACCAGCAAATTACCAGTGGAAGTTTCCTTGTCAAGCACGGAGAGATACTCTGTGTCCAAGGGGGAAAGGGAGATTCCTGCTGATGTGCCAAGAGGGAGCAGCAGCGCTTGTGCTAAAGGGCATTTCTGGGGTTTTATGTGTTAAGTCTCCATTCCATAGGTTGTGTTTCCACACACAACCTGATGTCCTGGGAGCACAGAGCTGGATGAAGAGATTTGTGCAAGATCCCTGTGCTGAGTCACACACACCTTTCCCCAGGGGGTCCTAGATAAAGATGTAAGTAAGAGGATTTTGCAGAGAATGGGGAAAAAAGGCAAAGTTAAGAGCTGAAGACAAACTGGGAGAGAACAGGGCAATAAGAAATAAACCTCTAAGTCATCTGAGCACAGGAGTTGGGTATCAGGGACATTTCATAGAGGGGCCAACTGGTAAAAGTCCAAGGAACAGTTTGGGAAGGTTCTAACTGAACACCCTGTGGGAGCTGGGACCCCAAATTCAGTAACTTGCTCTGAGATCACTGTGCTGAGACCCAAATGTCCCTGCCAGTGCTTGTGTGGGAGCTCACACTCAAACCCTTCTCCCTTCAAAAGCATGTGTGTGAAAATCAGGAATTTTAAAACCCAACACTAAAGGGATTTTGAGAACTTTGGGGGGTTGGGGAACAGGACACAGACACATTATTTCTTGAAAGGATCCCTTTATAAGCTAAAATGTTATTAAACTATAGCTGCTGGGAGTAAACCACGAGCTGGGGATTCCAGAGCGCTCTGCTCCCTCCACTAGTAATTTATGATTTACTTCTGTAATAACTGAAGCCATAAGGAACTCATTGGATTAAGGAGCCTTATTATTTATGTTGTGGAACAATAATATTTAACTGTATAAAGCCACATATCCACCCATAGTGACTTTCCCTCTATACAAAACAGACTAAACTTCATAAGTAAAACCCTGGCCAAGGGGAACGCAGCCATCGAACTCCGATGGTGACTGTGCTCTGCTCTGCACAGTGTAGCTCGAGGTTACTTCTAAAAGCCTGTTACATCATCACCACAGGCAGCAAAACACACAGACCCAGATAAACATGGACACAGAAACCCCAGCAGCATCACCCCACATCCCACCAGACCACCAGTGACAGGCAGGATGGGTGCCCTGTGAGGGACTGTCCTGGGATTGGCTAGAGTGGTCCAAAATCACTCCCAGGAGATGCAGACACAGGTCCCAGTACCCACAAGTCCACAGAAATGCCATTGGTGGTGGGGAGGGAAGGCATCCAGTGCTGAGTTAGCAATAGGAATCCCAGTTCCAGTGAGTGGCTCAGCTTCAGTCAGCTCGGAGAAGGAATTACATCCCTGCATTTTACAGCTAACTATGGGATTTAGTAGGTGGAGGAGTTCCCCGTGGGCTTGGTCCCCCACTGAGCCACTCAGCAACTCAACCCAATCGAAAGTGAGGTCTCCCAAGACTCTACATGGATAAAGTCAGACTATTGTAAGAGCACAAACATCTCCCGGCAAGCCGATCAAAGCAGCCAGGGTTGCTCTCTGACCCCCACTGGCAAATTTTAACTGACTTTGCTGGAGTTACATCACAACTTTTCCCTTTCCCTGTCCCCTCCCTGTGACAAGACAAGACCACTTACTCTGCCAGCTCCTCCAAGCTCCGATACACGTCATCATCATTTTCCGTGGTCTCCTCTGATGGGAAGGGCCTGGAGAAAGAGAGGAATGACAGTGTCAGTGATGTCTCACCCTGCAGCTCCAGCCTGAGCACCCCATCAAGCAAAGGGTGTTTCAGAAGAAATACTCATTTCATATTGGTTTTTTCCTATTGAGGCATTAGGTCCCAGGAGGACATCATCTCAGTTGCTTCCCACAGGCAGCACTGGCTCAGCAGGACAAGAAAGCAGGTGGTGAGGCTGGTTCACTGCAGGGCACCAATCTGAGCACTGAAGTGAGGAGCTATATCATCTAACAGCATCTCAGGGACCCTGTGTCTGAGCTGCTGTTCCCCACTGTGCTGGTGCTGCACAAATGACTTGGTAGAAATCTAACTCAAGGCCAGTGTTGGACTCACTGAGTCAGAAACACCTTTTCCCCCAACCATGACAGAGCTTTTCTACAGATGAGCTCCTGCCCTGCTTGACCAAGGCACAGCTGGGGCAACACCAGGCTGCTTTCCATCACCATCTCCCACTGCTGCAAGCAGCTGCTCCCACCAGAACATATGAATCCTTACAAAACCTCATCTTAACTTTGTGATAGCCGAGAGAAGTTAAAACCCTGGGGATGAGGCAAAAGGACACCAAAAGGGCAAAAGGAAGGGGGAGGAGAAAGCAGATTAAAAGAGAAAGGGAGGGAGTAGAGAGAATACAAGAATTCCTTGGCTCTGAAGTAATAACCAAATAATGTATGAGGGAGATGAAAAATACTGCTTTAATTAAACCCAATGTATTATTGCTGGCATGGGGCCAGGGTGGGCTGTGGCTCTGCTGAGCTGGGTGCACCTTGCGACAGGGGCCATGTGGGGCTGAGGCTCCCAGCAGGCACCACAAGCTGGAGCAAGTGCCTGAGTCCAGGGAACATGGGCTGTGGCACAGAAAGTCCACCCGTCCAGCCCCATGGGCATCACAGTGACAGCAGCTGGGTGTCCCTGGACTGAGAGCTGCCCAGGGTGGGATACTGATGCTGTGGGGGAGCAAAGCTGGGTACACATAAACTTCTAACTGCTTCCAAGCATCATTTCATCCTCTTCTTTCCTACCCTCCTCATTTCACAATAGGTTGTCTTTCCTGAAAGACTTAATACTTGTCCTGGGTAGCCCCTGAATTTGCTATTTTTGGATCCTCTCTCCAACATTAATTTGCTTTCCCTCCTGGCTATACTTCACCTTTCCTGCGGTGAGCAGCTTCACACCAAGTGTTTTGAAATAGTGCTCAAACCTGCAGCAAGTTCAATTAAATCCACAACCAGGTGGCAAGCCCAGGAGGAAAAAGAGCCACAGTGACCCTGGTCACAGAGCAGGATGGTTTTACACTCAGCATAGCTGCTGTGCTTCTGTGCAGGACACAAACCCACGGGATCCGGGGGGCTCCCAAGGTTGGCGTGTCCAACCATGCCCGTGTTCAAAGCCACGCTGTGGGAGAGTGGAAAGCAATGGGTGAGAAGAGCAGATGGAGCTGTGCCTGCTCTCATGAACTCATTGCAAAGCAGGTGCCACTGGGCAATTGTCTCAACACCCCAAAGTCTGGCACATGTCCCTCATGTTCATGAGAGGTGTGGGAAAATAGTTTTGGAGAGAAGCTTCAAAGCATCGAAATGCAGCAAGAGACCAGGAGACACCCAGAATCTTTACAAACTGTTTGTGTGTTTCCTCTCCTGACTCCACAAAAACCTTGTGAAATACAGACCAAAAAAACACCAGCTCCTTCTGCACATGGCTGAGCTGCTCATGGGAACTGGTCTCAGACACCAGCCCTAACAGGTGAGGGGCACAGCAGCGACTGCCACAGGGCTACCCCATCCCAGCACAGCTCTGCTAAGAAAGGAAGAATGAGAGGTGACCTCTGTTTGAATACCACTTGTTAAAATAATAATATGACTAATAAAATAAAATCCACAAGGCACGACTTCCTTCTTTTTACACCCATCTTCTGCTCTTAATCTCTGACTATATCCTTCTCCAGTGCTCACCTTGCCAGAAAAAGTAAGAGCCATAGAGAATATTAAAATCACAAGCACATACTTCCAACCATAAATCTGGGTTTGAGGTGTAATCAGTTCCTATGATAAACCTCTCCACCTAAGACAAGGAGACAGCAAAGAGAGAAAAATGTTTTCTAATGAGAATTTTGTGGAGATGGCAGCTCTGTCAGCCCTCCCTGCTTCACCTTGACCATGGGCAAAGCACTGGAGTGAAAGGCAGGGCAGAGGAGGAATTAATAACCTGTATCTCTGCAATAGCACATAAAGGCTAAATAAAGATGCACAGAATGCAATTAGAAGGAAAGTCACGCCGAGGAGAGGATTACTGAATGGACCTGGAGCTGAGGGACAGCTTTTTGGAGAGAGCTTTGGGTTTCCCCTTTGTTTGTGCCTCTCTCCCCAGCTGCCCATGCCACAAAGAGGCTCTTGGAGAGGGAGAAGCATTGGAAGTGAAGGGGTCCAAAAGCTGCTTATTTCCTGGGAAATTCTTTACACATCCCCAGACTTCATACATGGCATAAATGTTATAGCTGGGAATGCTCAACAAGTAAAGCAATTTTGGAGTCCACTGATACGCAATGAATTTGCAGATCCCATTTCATTCAAATTCATTTGAGAACATCTCTTATTTAATATCATTAGCTAAGCACTAGACTTTGTTTTTCACTCCACCATCATGAAAAACCACCTGCTGAGCCATTTATCCCTTGCCTGGGCTGCAGCAAGACCAGCCCCTCTCAGATGAAGAGCGAAAGCCCCAGCAACATCAAACACCACTGGAAGAGGCTCTTGGAGATAATAAATCTCCCAGAGTAGACTTCTTCACAGGCTATCCCCACAGCACTCAACTGCATCACTCCCAGAGATCAAAGCAGAGAAGGAAAGCAGGATTGATCTGATGGGTTTGTTTTAGACCCTAAAAGAGAAGGAAAGACCCAAGTAATTTGTTCAGGAGTTGAGAGCAAGCTTCTCCTCTCGAGGACAAGACTTAGAGCAGGTGATTGCTCTCCACACATGATGCAAAGCACCTCTTTGATCTTACAAAACATTTTGGCTACTTTCTGGGTCACAGAGCTTTACACACGCAGAGCCCTGGCAAGGGAAGGCAGGAGCAACCCACAGCCAGAGCAGGTCACACAGGGGGGGATTATCAATTAATATTTCACAAAGCACCTAATGCAAAAGCCCGTCCCTGGCTCTCAGCAGTCACTCGGGTTGCCCCACGATCCATCCCAGGCCGTTTCCTCAGCTCGATGCTCTGCCTGGCTGCTCTCTCCTCTGAATTATTTAAAGGGAAGAGCCAGGTAGGCTGCAATTCTAACTGTAATAACCAGAAAGATTGATTTATTTATGAACATATTTCAGCAGCTAGGCACTTTGTCCTAGCAACTGAAGCCAGCTCTTCACCTCCACAGTGCCAGCACAGAATGCAGAGGGTCAGGGATGGGTCAGCTTTAGTCTGATCATTTTGTACAGTAGCATCTTAGCCTCAAATCCACGTGTGACAGAGCAGGGAGGATGCAGTGTGATTTATTTTCTGTATTCTGTTGCTATTCTGATTTCTGGATGTCAAACCCTAGTCCTGGGAACAGAAAGCCTGGTAAGAAGCAGGCAGGGTGGAAACCTCCCCCTTGCTGCCCTCCATCCCAAGGAGCTGTTCCCATCTTAGTGGAGATTCTCTGTTCTGCAAGGAGGTTTTCACGACTTGTGCAAACACCCCCAGGAGACTAAAGGAAGCTGCATCCCTTACTGTGAGCAAGATTCCAGCCTCCCAACACCAGCATGACCCTCATTTTCTTAAGTCCAGCTTTTAAAAAGCAAGCAGAGTATGTGACACCCGGGAAACCTGAGCTGCTCCCATCTGCTGCCCCTTCTGCCAGGGATTTCTTCACAAGTGGAAATGCACAGAGCCTCAAGCTGGTGCAAAGAAGCTTCTACAGCTCTGCTGGGATGGACTGGACTGTGTCAAGTCTTCCTGGCTCAGGATATAGCAGAAAACCACTTCCATAGCGTGGTGTCTACAAACTGTAACTCACAAAGCCCAGGGCTGGTTGTACAGATCCTCCCAAAAAGCCCATTTTGAAGAAAGCAAATTGACAATATGCAGAAAACCCACAGGAGGCTGTGATTTCACCAAGATTTTGGCCTTCAAGGCTGTTTTTGTGGGAGTCTGGGCAGGGGGTCAGCAGCCAGCTTTGGCTCCTGTGCTTCCAGACAAGTCCATCTGTCCCACTGCTGAGGTTTAATGCTGCTTCAGTTTCAAAACATATTTCCCCAGGGGACATGCTCAAAGCTCGGCTGTTCATAGCACATGATTTTGATAATTCCAGCCTTTCCCCCTTTCTTTTTTCCTGCTCTTTTTCTCCAGGATGACAATGGATTCCCCGAGCATGGGATCACCCCATCCCATCACTATGGGTCTCCCTTCAGCCATCGGTTCTGGTACCTTGGAGCTGTAGCAGGTCCCCTGGGCAGGTTGTGATGAGCACAGCACTCCTGGAGCTATCCAAGGAAAACCATGTGGTTTTACAAGACATTCACACGCAACTGAAAATGCATTTATCATCGGCTTGGGGGGGATTAGATGGATTAAAGCAGCATTTAATTTACTGATGTACCAAGAGGTGTCTGAGCTGACCAGGGATGAGCAAAGAGGTGATCTGGAGTTGCCTCTCCAGCCCCACTCTTGACCTGGGCAGCACCCTCCAGAATTTGGTCCCCATCTGTGAAATGGGAACAGTGTCAGGGAATGATTTTGGGGAAGTGCTGCAAGACGGATGCAAATCACACTCGGAATGCCCAAGAGCCATTTTTATCAAGCAGAATGGAATCAATTCTCTCCCTGCAGAACAAGACACATCGGAGCATACCAAAAGCTGCTGAATTTAATTAAAATCACACGATTGTGTTACATTACTCATCTCTGGAAAGAAGCACCTCGGTGCTGTGCCAAATTTGAAACACGTCCTCTGAAAAAAAAAATCCTGATTCGCTTTTATTGGTGGTCAGGATCTTGCAAAAAAAATGCTCACAAGATGAATTCTGATCGTAATGAAGTGGGGGGAACAGCAAAACTCCATCCCCAGCTACAGCAAAGATGATGATTTTGCAGGAGAGCACTTGGAGTGTTTCGCACAGCACACTGCACAGAGCCCAAGGGTTAGCTGCATGCTCTGCTTTATCTTGAGCTCCAATCTGAACTGAGCATTTCTGGAGCCTATGCGACAAGAAAAATAACAGCTCGGGTAATTTTGTGTTTTAACACATTAACACACACTATAAAAATTTTAATGTACCAATGCTTTGCTCAAGAATGATTTTGTCTTCACTTCAGCTCCACGCTGATGATAACAGATGGATAAAATCAAAAGGGGAATCCAGAAACAGTTTTCTGAAAAAGAAAGGAAAAAAAACCCACCAAGCCCTCTGGGGTAACAGCACAACCAATTACTAAGAAACAATTTGGACCAAGTCTCACAATTGGAAATAAAAAAAATAAACAAGATTTTAAATGACCATGGCTAAACATCAATGGGAAGCACAGTGAGCAGAGCAGGAACATCAGAAGCCCTCCCTCCTCGTGGGACATTCCTATAGTCCTGATGCCACCAGGAACGTGTGAGCAGCAGGCTGGGGAAGGAGGAAGGATGCTTGTGCACCTCACTTTAGGTCCTGCTAAAAAGTCTGTCCCCATCTGTGTGACAGGCCCCTTGAAGTCCTGAAAGGCCACAAGAAGCTTTCCCTGGAGCAGAGCAGCACAAGGAAATCTTTCAGTGTTCCGAGTAGCAAATTCTCTGCTGTACCTGAGCAGCTGCAAATCCTACGAAACACGCCAATAAAAACAAATAACTACCTAACTCTACCTCTGGCTGCTCCCAGCCCAGTGTCAGCCAGCACTGTTGCCTGTTGGCACCAAAGCACCACCAGCATGTCCCAGCCAGAATCCTACTGTGCAACGTAAACCAGACCTAAACAGACCACCTGGGCTGAGCAGCACGTTCTGTGCTTCACAAGGCATTGAGAGACATGTGCTCCCCTCTCTGTGGTGGGCTGCAGAGATGGGGTTTCTCCCAGAACACACCCCTCTGCAGGGACAGCCCACAGTGATACTTCCAGCCCTGAGCCCTCCTGTCCCCCAGCTCCAGCAGCAGCCAAGCCCAAAACCATTCTCCACACTTGAGGCAAGGACTGCATTTCAGAGAGAATTTCCAGCACCTTTGCACTGACCCTGCACAGGAGAGAAAGATGTTTATGCCTCACTGGTGCACCCAAAGGTGAGACAGGGTGAGGGTGGCCAGTGACACAAGAGGGAGCCCCAACAGATACACTATACTGGCACAGTCAACGAGCAAGGACAAGGCAGGTGCACCCCAAAACCCAGCAAGCCCCACATGTGACTGCCAAGCAGAGCTGTGCACATCAGAGCTCTGTGTTCATTATGCAAAGCTGCTGGTGGGGAGGGGGCAAGAGAAGCTGCCTTTGCTTTTATTAGCAGATGCTTATGGGGTGACCTCAGCATCTCCCAAGCCTACAAAGCAGCCGCACAGAAAAACATATCAATGATATTTTTCATACTCTCTTAGAAGCAAGGCTGTGAGGATACATACTTGCCAAAATAAACCATGTTTAAAAGGTTTTTAGCTGGAAAGAAACTGCTTGTTAGCCAAGGATCCTCCTTACTGACAAAGGCAGAAGCTTTATGGTGACTCCTAAAGAAGGTCTGACCGTGCCATAGGAAACTATCTCTGCTCAGCTCCCCACTTGGAAGGTCTGTGGTTGAACCTCTGTGTATTTGTGCTGGTCAGGACTGGTGGGCAATGCCAGGACTGGTGGCAGTCCCAGACTCCCTGGAGCACAGAAGCACGCTGCACAGCAAACATATCTATTTCCAGCCATGGATACCTTCCCCAGCCCTCTATAGCCATTCTATAGCCACATTTACAGTGTGCACCACAGACACACGACAGCAGTAAAAAAATACAACGGGCAGAGTACAATTTCAGAGAGCACATAGGCAGTGAATAAAACAGCCCTTGTAAAACCTGCCTTCCAGGAGAAAAGGTCCTGTAACCACCTCCTCAGCAGAAGACACTCTGTGACTTAATTATCAGTGACTTTAATCTCTTGCCGTTTTCACACATGGCTGGATCCACCGTCTGTGTTCAGCTCCCACCCCCAGGGGCAGGGAGACCACAGCCCAGCTACCATCAGCATGAAGCCTCCATCACACTGGAAAGTCTTTCCAAACCCCACTACAGACTTCCCCTCATCTCCCATATCTCCTTCAGGAACGTCTTCTTGTGCCATCCCCACCTTCTGCAAGAAGTGGGTCTTGCTGGCAGGATCACAACAGCTCCTGTACAGGGTCACCTCTCACCAAATATAAGGGTAACCCCCCACACACTGTAGTGGGGCTCAGACAGGAAAATGGATTCAAGTCATGAAAACAGGACAAAACTCCCAGTTTAATTCTGAACTAGTGAAGGGAACCCAAGGGCTTGGAGGAAGGCATCAGGACCAGTGCCAGCCCCTACCCTGGAAAGCCAGGCACCACAGACCCAAGGGGGTCCTGCCTCAGTCCCCAGGATGGGGAAAACACAACCATCCCCTTCTTCTCTTCACCACCCAGCCAAAGCTGTGCTGCTCCTCCTGGCACACAGGATTCACCCCTCCTCCCTCTCTGCAAATGTTTTTAAATCTATCTTATTAACTGCGGTGCCTTCTGAAGGAAGTCACTTAGAGATTCAGTTCATATATAAAGGATTTACTTAGATTAAGGGCCTCAGTAAAAGGCCTTTGAACAGGCTCACCCCTTCCCCTTTTCAGATGGTTTCACTGTGCACACATTAAAAATGCATGCAGGCAGCATGAGCCAATATTCCTTAACCTCCTGCTTTGCCTGCAAAGCTCTGCTTCCAGGAAAAACATGTATCTTGGGGAGATGAAAAAACACGTGTCCCCTCTGCTCCCAGCTCACATGCAGCCCGTGGAACTCACTCACACAAGGTGGACAATGGCTGGAGCCCAGAGGACTCTGGGATGTACCACGGATGGTGGAGAACAGCCAGGAAAGTCTTCAGGGAAAGAAAAAAAAGCTTTAAGGAAAAAAATAAATAAACCATGGTTCATTAGGATCTGCAACAAGAAGTCCTGTTGTGTTTGTTTGAGAAAACTTGGAAAGGGGGTGAAAACTCGGAATGAGAAGGAAAACTCATGGTCCAGAGGACAGGAGAACCTTGGCCCCTGTGTGAGCACGCTGCTGCTGGCTGCTGCACCATCCTCCCACCTGACTGGGAAGAGTTCAGTGCCAGTCACCGTGAGAAATGGAGCAATGAGGCTGAAGACCACACAATCCATCCATCAGCCCAACTGCACTGGATTTACCATCAGAGTACTGTGCCTAAACCAAGACTCTTCCCATTTATTTCAATGGCAGCTTCTTGACTGAGGGAGGGAAGGGCAGGGAGCCCAGTCATGACTGGGAGACCCCAGTGAGCTGAGGGGCAGCAGAGTCCAATGTGGCCAGTCCTTTTGGGGAGCCAGAGCTGCTGCTGGTTCCCACAAACTCAAATAATTCATCTGAGTCTAGTTTCTGTCATTAGGGCTTTTATGATGGTGTAGCAAGAAATAGTCTAATTAAAAGGAAAAAACAAGCAGCAGCAGACAAAGTGAGGGCTCTCTGGCTGCAGGGGACAGTGATGATGGGAAGGGACACCCCCAGGGGTATATTTTCCATCTAACAGAGCAACAGCATTTTCTGTTCTTGCAGAGCTGGCAATGGGGAGGAGGAGCAGAGTTATTATGCAGGAAAAGCAGAGTTAAGAAGGAATTTCCCAGCTGTTAGTGACTGAAAGGCCTCCTGGGTACTTCTGCAAAGACTGGGGAACAAGGCAGGTGCCTGTGGGGTGACACCACAGCTCCATGGGCTGGGCAAAACAAATGGGCATTGCTGGGATCTCTGTCCTCAGCTGCATGGCTTCTGAGAAGAAGACCTGAGCAAAGTGTGCATCAAGAGATGCTAAACCCACCTCTCTACCCTTCCCAGCAGACATATTACACACAACTTGTGGAATCTTCACTTACTTTAGTTGTAAACCACTCCTGAGCAGCTAAAGTGCTTTTGTAAGTGCCCTGCCTACATCCCACAGCATCCTTGGTTTCTGTCTAATCCAAATATGTGTAGCTTCTAAAAAGAATGATGTGATCAAATACTTGGAATATGGACAGAGAAAGAAAAACATTATTTAAATAATGATATTGAAAGGATCTTACCTAATTCCTTTGGTTTGAGCAATACTGTGGAAGGAGAGCCTGGATACAGCAGAAATCACCTAAAATGAGAGGAAAAAGATGCTGATGAAGTATTACTGAAGGCAGAGGAAAGTTTGGTGGGTACCCAGGGTATTTGGACCTGAACACCCACTGAAATGGATGTGCTCCTGCCTCAGCATCGGTGCCACAGGACGTCACCCTCAGGGCTTGGGGGACACTGACACTGCAAACACTGCTTTTGGTTTTACCACTGAGCACAAACCATCAGCTCTAAAATTCCATCCAACAGCATCAATTGAGGACACTCTATCCAGCTGCTCACATCACAGCTCCAGACCTGCTCTCAGAGGTTTTACGCAATATGGAAAATCACTGGAAAAACAAACAAAAAACAACCCAACAGAGAAAACAACCAACCCTCTTTGTATTTTATTACAAAAGGTTTATAACTCCTTTCATCTCTCCCTGCACAAAATGATCTTATTGAGGCAAACTTGCCAAGACTGAATGGCTTTGACTTCTTGCATTTCAATAAAGATGCATCATCCTTTTGTCAGAGGTGAGTGCAAATCATCGCCCTTTTCTGGCAGAAAACAGCCCTGAGTGATTCAACAACCAAATATTTTCATCAACATCGCCATCAGGAACAGGGAAGCAACCAGCTTTCTCTGGAAACTCCTATTTTTGATGGAAGATGTAATTGCTGTGCAGAATTTTTCAATGAAGACAAAGAATAGTTGTAGTCCCTTATAGACATAAAACACGTTTTACTTTTGCTTATATGAATCATTTCAAAGCTAGACTGAAAAAACAAGCCTATTATTTTTGGACTGGTTTCCCATCCACTGGAATGAATGGAGATACCTGAGTCCAGGACACAGATAAAGGACTTTTTGAGAAGTCCCTGTTGCATCAGGCTGATTTGGGGGGTTTCACACACAGCTCCCTAAGCCTGAGCTCCTCCTGCACCAGATCCTGCCCCAAACCCTGTCTCCTCTAAGCTTTAGCAGCCTTCATCCCTCCAATTTGTCTTTTTTCCCCCATTACCATGGATTCCAGCCCAGCTGGTGGCTGCCAGTGCTCCACACGTGGACCTGTAGCTGGGGCAGCAACAAAGGAGCTGCCACAGTTTGGCATTTAGCTGTTGACTTCCACATGGAGAACAGAAATGCTGAATTATTCAACAAGGTCATCGAGGCTCTTTGAGTGTCAAAACTTGGCCATGTTTTCCCCTGGTATAAAATGTCACTAGTGGGACTTCAACGCAGAAAGGAGCTCGAGAACAGGAGGGAATTTTCCTCACATCTCAGATGCTTTACTGTCCCCCTGCAATGCTTCAAGAAAAAGAGGGCTTTACCCTCTTTCCACATCCTTTTTTTCTAAGATGTTGCCCCTGACATTTCTTCCTAAGCAGAGGATGTGGATAAAGGTTTATTTTAAAGTCAGCAAAGTATTGCTTTTGGTATTGTTGTCATGAGTGTATTTTGGCCTTTTTCTCACTCTGTATAGTCACCAGACCACCACTCCCAGCACACCTGGCATCACCTTATGGGGATGCCCTGGAGCCACTGATCACAGACCATAATTATTGTGCAACTAGAAGAGACACTGTTAACTTTCTCCTGCAGAAATTTGGTGCCATGAAAATAAAACGCAGCAAAGTTCTTCATTTTACTGTAACCTAACAAAAAAGCAGCACATAGAAAGGTTGGCTGCTTCTGGAAGAGGTGCTTCAGCCACTTGCTCTCCTTCCAGTGAGCTGCAAGCTCCCAGTGCCAGCTGCTGAGATTCCCACCTCTGTTTCAGGGAGGTGTTAAGCAAACCTGGCTCTCCAAGTCCCCCTCACACTCCTTCCTCTGGCCAGTCTCTCATCTGCTCTGGCTTTGGGAAGCATCAAGCAAAATCCTTGGCTTCTGGCAATGTCAGGCTTCAGTAAGTGAGCCTCCTCCTGAGAAACCCAAAGGGGCTGAACCCCCTTGGAAGGAGGAGGCAGCTCTGC
Source organism: Corythornis vintsioides (assembly GCA_025447755.1). NCBI lineage: Eukaryota > Metazoa > Chordata > Aves > Coraciiformes > Alcedinidae > Corythornis > Corythornis vintsioides. The sequence continues at coordinate 97,817 of JAOEGS010004786.1, read as the reverse complement.
CTGCAAGCTCCACATGATCCGTGTCCCTCCCAGCACGCTGTCATTTCCATCTGTCTTTCCAAACAAGGATGGCTTTGCCTTCAAGAAATGACACGAGTCCAAGAAATCAGGACCTACTCCCCAAATTCACAGTGGCTTAAAACACCCTCTCCAGGCATCTTTAAATTTACACTGTGCTGCCACCTCCCAGCTCTAAAACCCTCCCCAGTTTGGTGGGACTGAGCTCATTAACATCCAAAGCTCATCAAGGTAGAGGGTCAGTGCTGCCAGCGAGTGGTACCTGCAAACACCAAGCTCAAACTGGGGGGCTGGGGAGCCCGCTCTAACCCCCAGCCCTGCTTCACAGGGTTTTAAATAGTACAAGGGAAGTCCTAGACTGATTGAATGAGTCTGTTCTGTGGTCTATTATTAGACTTCTAAAGTACAAAAAAAATATATTAAAAAAATCAGTTTATGAATCAGACGGTTATACCGCAGGGTTTGACTTCCAGGGAAATTTTAAGAGAAAAAGAACACTGTTCTCTACGCCAACAAGTTTTGCTTTGTTCTTTTATGAAAAGCCCCAAGCACTGAAGATCCTGGCACATCAAAGCCCGGGACCTGGTTGCAGTAAGGAGCCAGCACACGCAGCCACGCTCGCCCGCGCTCAGGTACGTCAGCAAAGCGACCCACTTTGAGGGGATCTGGTACAAACAGCCTCTGCCAAGCTTGGCAGCTCTGAAAAGAAGACTGAACAGGAACTGTCCCAGTATCAGGGAGTATTTTTTCCAACAGCAGCTCCTGGAAAGGCAGCAGCCAAGAGCAAGAAAATTAAGTGCAACCCCCAGCTCCTCTTACAGCTGCTGTGCTCCGGCCCCCGGTCAGGGAAGTGCTTAAGCATGCATTTAAGGATAAATAATCCTCTCAATTTCAACAGGATTAAACAACATTCTTCAAAGTAAGTCAATCCTTAAGTATTTGCTAAACTGTGTCTCAATTTCCCTGTAAAGCAGCTTCTAATTTGCAGTGAACCCCAGCAATATTTCCTGCCACCCTTGGCTCTCATTTCAGTCAGGCCAGGCAGGATCTGAGTTATGAGCCCACAAAGCACTTGGCACGAGGGGTCCCTGATCTCATCCAAGGCTTTTTGACACCTCTGCAATGCAAGGACATAGTAACACAACTAATACAGATACCATGCTAAGTGGAGGTAACAGTTCACTGGTTATTTATAACTCCCCTTTCTTTTATGGCAGCCTGGAAATGCAGATGCTTTGTTTCCCAAAGCAGATGATGTAACCAAAAAAGATCTCTTGCCATGGGTACCAGTTCCCTTCAGACTTATTATTTCATAACATCAGACCTTTTTGAGTTTCCCATCTTAAAACTAACCTGCTGTTAAAAACTGAGAAGCTGGTAGAACTGAGGCTGCTGTACCCTCAAGTGCTCCTGGAAGACCAAGAGCTTTTGAATGAGCTGGTCCCTTGAACCAGTCTCAAAACAGCCACAATGACCAAACAAGCATCAGTCCAAGTGCCACTGCCCTGGGTCACTCAGTGGGGTAGTGCTGGGGGCTGCCCCAGCCCCATCCTGGGTCATTGGTGTCCCAAAGGGAAGCACCCTGCTCAGCACTGGCAGACCAGAGGGTCAATGAAGCTGTTTGAACATGTTGCTTGGGGAAAATACTTTTATCTGTGTGTTTGTCTACCAGGAGAAGGAGGGCTATGGGCTTGAACAACAGGAGCTTATACAGATTCTTCTTTTCACCTACTTCTCAATGTAGTTTCCTCCAATAAAGCTGCATTCAGCATGCAAACATGGCCATAAAAGCTCTACACGACATCCTGCTATGAGATGCCAGACTCCACAACCTCTCTGGGCAGCCTGGTCCAGCCTCTGGCATCCTCACAGGAAGGAATTTTCTCCTCCTGTTCAGATGGAACCTCCTGAGTTCCAGTTTATGCCCATTGCCCCTTCTCCTGTCACTGGCCACCACTGACAGTAAAATCCTTCACTTTCTTCTTCCTTACTGCAAACACTTTATTTTAGGGATTACAGATTTAAAAACAAACTAAAGCAAAACAAAAAATAAATTATTAGGCTTATGGCTCTTCTACTTCCTCCAGCATTGTTTATTGCAGATGATATCTCTGCTCATCTAGAAAACTTCCAAATAAACTCTCTCCTTATTTGAAAAGAAAAGAAAGTGACCCAGCTGGGCTGGAGAAAACTTTGCATAGGAGGGACTCCCCAGCTCTCCACACTCCACGGGTGTGCAGAGCCCGAGTGAGCTGCCAGGTTACAGTCAGGCTCCCAGCCTGAGCCAAGCCCCAGCAAGGGTGTGAGTTCCCAGAACACACAAATATTTGCTTCTAAGCAAATCAGGAGGTCTGCACAGCAGTCATAACTCTGGGCAGAGGCTTCGATGTTGCCACCTTTGCACATACCCTTCTGAGGGGGGAGGTGGTTTCGGAACCTGAAATTATGTGGAATAATTTTCTGGTTGCCCCTAAAAATGCATGAAGGGCAAAAAAATCATCAGGCCACATCCCCAACACACATCTGCAATTTCAGGGACTGCAAAATCAGAGACAAGATGGCTAAATTATTTCTGAGTTGGATAATAGCACCTAATAGTAAAAACAATACTGTGAAGAGGCCCTGGGACAAGGCTGCTAAACTAAAAGAAGCCATGAGAGCAAACAGGATTTGATCCAGTTTTCTCCACTCTGTGGTGCTGGATAAACTTGCATCTTCGCCCACTGTTGGCCAGTGGCATGTGCACCAGTGCTCTGAGCTCGTGTTTGCTGTTCTTCACCCACTGAGGACCATCCCTCCCCACCCAGGGCACTGCCCAGCATTTTCCACCCAGCTGCACACACACAGGCACAGGGCTGTGCACAACCAGGATCTGCTATTTGTAAACCAAAGTGTCACCAGCAGTTTCCAGCCTCCTCCATTTGCATGTGCCTCTCCCACAATTCATATCTCAGCTAGCCCAGGCCTGGAAAAGTCAGCTTAGCCAAACCCCGAGCCTGAAAGCCAACGCAAAACACAACCTGCTCATTCTGCATCAATTATTTGTGCTCTGTGTGTGCTCTTGCCCAGTGCATAAACCTGCAAGAGATTATAGCACATGTGCAGCGAGCACAGCAAACATTAAACCTCCAGCTGCCTTCCAGCCCCCTCCCTGGGCACCAGGGCTGCTGCCACTTCAGCATCCCACAGATGTTGCTGGGAATTCCTTAAATCAACATCTCCTGATGCAATCCAAGAGCAGCAGTGCTGTTTGTGGCTATGGCAGGAGAGCAGCAGCCCTTGGCCAGGCAGGAGGAAATCAGACTGAGGTGATTTACTTATTTCCTTAGGGTGCCAAGGTGGGCAGAGCCCCATTACAACATTGAATGGGGTTGATTTTTCCTACAGCCAGGGCTCTCTCCTCTCAGTTGGCTGCTGAGGATTAAAGTTACTAAATAATAATCCATTTGGACAACTGGCTTGAGCCGTTCCAGTGCCTGCCCAGTTTCCCCCACGGCTTCCTCTCCACCCGCCTGGGGATGCCGTGGCTTAGCCCCCCTGTTCCCACTCATCCCAGGCTGAAAGATGTGCCAGGATCACATGGTGTCTGCTGGCACAAAGCACCCGCCTGGAGAGGTGCCAGCCGAGCACATTTCAGCTGATACATATTTGATAAAGATTTTATATCAAAGTCAGGGAGGTTCTCCCATGACAGTGTGTTCAGGTGTGCCCCTCACCCTATATTTCACCACAAGCATCATGCAACAGATGGGGACACTGTGCTGGTGAAGCCTCTTCCCTCCTCCAACAAATACTCATCACTGCCACTCCCTTTCAATTTACTGAAATAGCAGCAACTTGTCACCCTGCTATGGAGCTGCAGATGAGCTTTAGAGCACCCACCAAAGCAGAGGAGATGGAAGAACCAGAACCAAAACAAAACTCATTTGGCATGGCAGCTGGGGAACTGCTCAGCTTCCAGCACCCCTCTGGGTGTGATGTTCCCTTGGCCTCAAAGATTTGTGTGCAGCATGAAGTATTGCTCTTAAAGAATAGAAGATATCCTAAGGTCCAAGCAGTGGTTTGGTGGAGAGCTAGCCAGGGATGCTGGGACCATGGGCCTCACCAGGGCTGGCAGCCCACTCCAGCAGTGCAAGCTGCAAACTGGATGCAGGAAAACCAGGCACAAGCTGGAATTTGCTTCTGAAATTCAGCCAGGAAGGCTGGGATGTACACACTCCTTTCTAAAGGGAGCCTTGGTTGTGGAAGTAGCAAAGAGTTAAAATAATCTCAAGTGAACATCTGACACAGATTGTCCCTGAGACCTCTTAGCCACAGTGTCAGGCTGCATTATGGTGACTGCCACGTTGGAGGGACAAGCGATTGCACCTCTCAAGATAACGAGGTTAAGCTCTCTAACGAGGGCCCTTCGTCAGAGACACTTTCCAGGCAGAAGCATCTTCACCAAAAGCAAAAACTCTGAAAAACGATGAGGAACTTGCTCCAAAGATCTGTGTTACTTCCCTACAAGGCAGCTGCAGAGACCCTCACAGTGAGGGCAGCAGCTTGATGCCTTTAACTCCCTCACTAACCCCACAACTCCAAGGGGGAGCACCCATACCACCTGCAAGTGCCATTCTGAAGCATCACCTGCCCTAACTGCAAACACCAAAGCCCAAAGATCCCTGGGGAGCAAGAGGAGCTGGGCAAAAGCTGGACTGATACAGAATGGTTGTCCCCAGACAAGAGGGAGAAAATCCCCAAGGAAGTAGAGGGAGCAAAGGGGGGAATCACAGAATGTTAGGGGTTGGAAGGGACCTCTGAAGAGAGATTTCTCTCCTGGCTCCTCCCCATGGTGCCACAGGCACTTGTCAGCAGCTCTCCAGGGAGCAAGTTCCTCCTACAGATCAATGCCAGATAAAAAATGATATTAGAAAAGTGAAGAACAGGACCCTGGGAAAAGAAAGGGGAGTTTCTGGACCTGATCCTCAACTGCTGTAAGTCTCCCTCTCTCTCTCACCAGCTACACTGATTTACAGCCCAGCCTATGTCTGTAGCAGTGCTCCAGTGACTTTGGGATGTTCCCAGGGCTCCAGGAGCTCCTCTGCTTCCAGAGCTCCTCTGGTGGGAAGCCCCTCAGCTGTGATGAGCTGCCATGTGTGTATGGCTGGTCCTTTTAAAACAGGGTTATGAAACCCAGCACTATTTAGCACACAGACTTAGCCACATTACATGTTGAGGATGCAAATGGCAAAGACACTGCTGATTCCCAGTGGGAAAAGGACTTGTACCATTTTAGCACATTTACTTGGAGCTCTTTGGGGCCAGCAGAACATCTGCTGTCGTGTCTCCTTACACCAGTGAGCAATCACTGCCAAACCAGCAATGGCCCCTGACAAGCAGGACTTGGACAAAGACTAACTGGGCTGGATAGAAAGGCTCTGCCCTGTATCACATCACCACAAACTTCCCAGATGCAGACACCTCTCTCTTTTAAGACACTTAATCTGTCCTTTCCTGTTACAGAGCAGCTGAGCAGCAGAAGGAACATCATCACATGTCTCTTTGGAGTCCCTAAGCCCTGATGCCTGTGCATAAGGAGGTACTTCATGCTCCTCCATCCCCTCCACGATATGGATGTCCCCATCCCACAGCAAACACACAGCAACAAGGCACAGCAAGGCCCCTCACCTCCCCAGGACACAGAGATGATGCAAAGGCAGCAGAGAGCAGAAGCAAAGCCACTCAACACACAGAAGCACCAAGAGCTGCAAAGAAGCCACCTGAATCAAGCTGTGCTGCTCCCTGTGCCACCCACGACTCCCAGGCACTGAAATTAATGCCCTGAAACCACAGTGCCTGCTTTATGCTGCCGAGTTCCTTTAATACAACAGCAATAAATACTTATTCTGCTACTTAATGGCCTCTGTCTCCTCCGACATGGATGCTGAGCTGCTGTCTCGTTCAGTTACTTTTACTATCACTGTCTGATAGCCTGGCAATGACTAGAATGAGGAGCTGCCTTTGATGGGACTTTAAAAGCCTCAGGGAGGGGGGAACCCAAGCAGCTTCTCAAGAGAGCTGACACCAAATCCAACAGACACAAACTGAGAGAGCATCTGCTGCTGCTCCTCCAGCATGAACAGGTATTTCCTTTGATGGCCCTGAAACACTTGAAGCAGCCAGCTCAGCCCTTAGGGATTGCTCAGCAGCACCCATGGGTGCTGGTAGGAGTTGAGGGCACAGGCTGAGAGGACAGTGAGAGCTATGCCACTAGTCTGGGGTAAACTTAGCATGGTAGTTGTCACCATGCTGTGTGACATGGACACCCTGGGCTTGAAGGCAGCACAGGCATGAAATCAAGGTGAGGGCAAGGCCTGGAGGAAGGTCTGGGAGAAATAAAGCAGCTGGTTTCCTGTAAATGATCAGGGATTCACTGGGCCAGCTCTGCCTGATGCAAACACATCAACAGTTCCCCTCCTGCCCGGGGACATTCATCCCCTGCTCCAAGGTGAGGATAAAACTACCCCATACAGGGCTCAGAGAGAATCTGCCCTTTACAATCTCCACAAGATAAACAGAAGGGACCATGAAACTGCATCTCTATGCATCCAGCCCTGGGACTGAGCAAGAGACCTGGTGCTATCACAAAGGTCCTGGCTAAGGATGGGTCAAGTGATGAGCTTTCCCACAGCAGCAGATTACAAGAAGATCTCCAGGACCTCTGGGAACTGCCATGCACCTCTAGTCCTCCAACACCCAGCAATGCTTCTAAAGAGAAGAAAAATGAATAATTAAGTGCTTGGTGCAGGGGTGAGTGTCCTCAGATAAGATGTGACTGCACCTCCTCCTCCCTGCAGCTCCACCTCAGCTCAACCCCATCACTGTGGGCAAGGTTTGCAGATAACAGAAAATAAGGCAACTTAAACACCAGTGTAAGAAAGGAAAGAAAAAGGAAGGACCTTGATATCCACCAACTATTTCTGGGAAAAGCTTGTTAGCACCAACGCTGAGAGGGAAATGAGTCCTTAGCCCGAGACACAACTGTGGGGCTTAAGGTGCCACCAGCCAATCTCACATTCCTGCAGGATATGGAACAGCATTAATTAAACATTAAGCTAAACTATTTCAGCACCAGCGTGCAGCAGCGCGTGAAACTGGAAGCAAGGATCAGAGGGAGGTGTGATTGAGCACCAGGCTGGTTGGATGCTCTGTCTCCACAGCAATCCACATACAGGAGGCAAAAAAAAAAAAAGCCTGTTCTTCATCAGAGATGGCAAAACAACCCCACCATGGGACAGACCACAGGAGATCTGGACTCGTTTTGAATAAAGCTGTGCCTTAAAGCAAGACTAGGAGCTCAACCAAGTCCCCAGTCAGGCCTCAAGTCCCAGTTTGAGCAGTCACTGTTTTGAAAGCAGTTTCTTGCAGTTTCCCACATTTTGCTCACTCTTCCCTTCTAAAAATCTGCCTGCTCTTTCCAAAAAACAATCCATGCCTAAGCTTAGCTGCTCTGAGACCACAAACCACCCTTCTGTTCTGCAAAGCATCCAGCCAGCCACCTTCCAGCCTGTGCTGCAGGTTTACAGCACTTTGCAAGGAATCTCCTGCCAAACTGAGCCTTCCATGCCTGCTGCCTTCTCTGGGGAGAAGTGCCAATCAGGTAGGAAAAGTCTGAAGGAATGAGCTCAAGCGTGGGAAGACGTGAAATATGTAGGAGGACGTGGGTGTTAACAGCTCCAACCTCAGCTTGTGCTAATTGGTGGAGTCTCTGCTGACAGCAACCAAGCTGGGCTGACTTAGACCTGCAGGGCACTTGGCCCTTTATGCTTAAAGAGGAGAAGAGAGGAAGGCAAAAAAAAAAAAAAAAAGAAATCCCATCCTTAATTAATTAGCTTCAAAAGCTGGTAAATAGATTTACACAGGAGGTCTGCAAAGCCCTGACCACGGTGGCTAATTGGGGCACATGGGGTTGCTGGCAGAGCTCAGCTCCCATCCCCTCACAGCATCACGTGGGACTGAGCTGCCACAAAGCCACATTGTGCCAAGGTATTTGGAGCACGGGGAAGAACACACCAGCAGACTCATTTCCATGCAAGGGAAGGAGGAATGTCACCAGCTGATAGCAGCATTCATTGTGCCTCAGTGTGTCCAGCCCTGGTGCTCTGCAGGTTTGGAGATCCTGGGAAAGCAGCTGTTTTCTTGCTCTTCAGGCTCAGAGCCTACCTTGTGCTAAGCACAGCAGCTTTGACTATCACCTCTGTGCTACACACGGATATAATTACCAGGAAAATTCAGGGGAAAGGGTCCCACAGCCAAATCCTGACTCCAGAGCACTGATGCAAGTATCAGAAATGATAGGATGGCCAAGCCAAAGCACTACAAGTGGCTACAGGCAGAGTAGTTTGCCTTACACTATAAGGAACACCAGGACAGGCTAAACTTTGGCCAGAAACCACTCCTGCTAAACAATTCAATTCTGGAAGTTTTAGTTACATTTCCTCCCTGATTCACAGGGCACCTGCTCCTCACCTTCATCCCCTCCTCCTGCTCAAGGGCTCTAAGACCTTCTGACCCCAGTGCATAAGTCCTTATGCCCAAAGCCATGCATCTAAGCAAAAATCCCTCATCTTGTGACTCAAAAGGAGCCAGCCAAACCTTCCAGGGGGTAAAGCCCCCATCAGAGGCAGCAGCTGCTACAGGAACTATTTTGCAGCCTGACTGCAAGTGCTGCTCAGCACAGGAAAATGAGCAGCACACCTTCACTCGTGGTGGTAGAAGGTGAGTCAGGGAGATGACCTACAAGGGAAGGCAGCTCTGCCCAGCACACTGCAAGGAGAGGTTCTCCTGCATCCCTCCCTCCCCCAGTACAGATTGGATTTGTTGAAACAGATGGAAAAAACAGCTAGTCACATGCAAAACACGGATAGCCAAACCTGCTTCCGAGAAACTGGCTTAAGTTTAATCCCTTTTGATCAAGGCCTTGGATGTAAGCAGAGAATATTACAGATTTTCACATACCTTTAAGTCCCCATTTCCGTTCTGCTCTGAAATGTAGTTGGGCGGTCAGAGGAAAACCATATGGAGCACAAAAAAAAGAGAGGAATAGGAAACATTTTGCATGTGCAGGAGAAAATTGGAAGCATCCGTATGAAACCAATCCACTCACACAACGGTATTTTACCTACTGAAGAGAGAGGGCTCAAAATTCTCTTTGGCTGATTTCCTTCATCTTTATTCCAGCTGCTAAAGAAAAAAAGCAATGTGTGTGTGTGTGTGTGTGTGTGTGTGTGTGTGTGTGTATAAAAACCAGAATGTGTTAAATAGCCAGTTCTTTGCATTTTGCAGAGCCCCCTGAGTTCTGGCACAGCCACAGCAGCCAGACGTGCTTCTCCAATGAAGTTGAAATCCCTTCCAGCTCCAGAGCAGTAGCACAGACTGGAGATGCCCAAGTCAGGAGCTGGAGATGTTGGAGCAGTTACAAAAGCAATCTGCAGACCACAGACAGGATTGTCCTGCCCTGACACGGTGAGGGATTTTTGGCTCTGACGATCCAACTGCAGCCTCATCATCCCACTGAATAAAAATGCAGGATCCTGCTTCAAGCTGGAGGCACCTGCAGGTTAATACTTCAGAGACTGCTCTGGTCCAAACCCCTGAAGGCAGCAGAAACTCTTCCATTGATTCCTCAGGCTTTGAGCCCTGGATACATCTTGCAGCTGTTTTCTAACTGCAACCTGGGGGGCTGCTCTTGGGCTACCTGCAAAGCATCAGTGTCTGCCCCGGGGAGCTTCATGGAAGCCAAGCTCCTCCTAAAGCCCTTCTACAGCAGCATGAGCAGCAGCTCCACCATCACAAGCTGTGCTTTACAAAATAGTAGAAAGCTCATTTAAGTGCAAAAAAAATCCTGTAATACTAAAGCACACAAAAGAGGTAGGAAGCAATAGGAGTTTTTCAACTGTACCATAAAAGGCAGCTTTTAGAATTTGCTTGGGAATTGCTGCTTTGATTTGTTCAACGTTGGAACTGCACATTTGCAGGGATGGAAAGACTTCCCACCAAAGCTGCTTTCCCTGCAGCTACACAGAGTCAGGGCTTGTAGCACAAGTCCCATTGGAGTGGGCAGATCTGGAGCTCTTGAGCTGCTCCAAGCTTTCCACATATCCCCCTGGATAAAACATTTCCACTTTCATAGCTTTAAGTTAAAAAAAAAAATAATAAAAAGGGAGAGAAAAAAGCCTAAAGGAGAAGGAAGCTGCAGAAAAAATTTATGTGCTGTTAAAATCACAGGCAAGGACCTGCTGAGGGACCACAGCCAAGAACCTCCTGAGCTGTGAGCTCCAGGAACACCCAACCTGCTGGGGTCAGCCCCAGGTGCTGATGCAGGAGAGGGGCTGGGGCTCTGCATGAGCTCCTCAAAACCCAAACTAACATCAGGCAGAACCACTCCAGAGAAAGGGAGGATGGTAGGAAGCGAGGCACAGGGAAGCAAACATGAATTTTATTTTGTTAGCCCTGATCTTCTCTTGGACTCCAGAGAGGAGCCAAGGACCTTGTAAACTTTGGAGGTTTATTATTATTACAAGCTGTCTTGCCAAGGAAAATTCCCCAAAGCCATCCAAATCTCAGCTGCCTCCTCTCCTGGGATCAGCTCTAACATGCACGTTGAGTATCTCCAACTCTCCAGATGCTGGTGACACCTGGACTCACAACTCAAGCCCATCACATCACCAGGGGCTGCTCTGTGACCCTGAAAGCTGCTCTTCAAGCTGAGATCTCTCAGTGCTATGGAGCTCCTGGCTTCATCTTGGATCATATGTAAATACAAGACCCTGGTTTCATACTAATAACCTTTGAAAGATCACCTCGGGCACACTAGAACAGTTCAAGTGGGGGACACAAGGAAGCAAAGTTCTCCCTTCCTAGACTTGTGAAACATTCATTCAGCTCATTACTTGTTTTAAAGTGAGAACAACCCAACCTCCCCTCCTCCTGAGCTGGAAGATGGTCACAAACCTCACAAATCCCATCTTAGGCACATAAATAAACAGGGAATTGTTCACCTGGTGTCTCTGCAAGCCTGGAAAAGGAGACACATGAACTTCAGCCCTTCAGTACTACAGATATCTGGCCCCTATTATCTCCCCTGCCCATTCCTCTAAGTAAAGGAGGGAGCAATGCAGGATGGTGCTCATGGAGACAAGCAGAACAACACAGAATCACAGAGCATCAGGTTGGAAGGAATCTCAAAGATCATCTGATTTAACCTTTCCTGGCAAAAACACACATGTTAATCCCTCCTCCCACCCAGAGGGCACAGAAAATTTCACCTCAGAAACTAATGCCAATTTTTTTCCAGGCTATTGAGAATCAATTAAAGGCACCATGAGCACAGGCATTTCCAACAGAGCTGTGCAGCTCCATGCTGGAGCCATCACAAGGAATTTACTGCTCTTGAAATAGGGGAAAAAAATTAAAAATCAATCCAAAGCTGCAGGATGCTCTGCTCTGGTTGAACCTTTAGATGCTCCACACATGGTGATGAGGAGAATCCCTCACACACAGTGGGTCTGCCTGTTTGCATCAACTGATTTTCCCTTCCTAACACACCTAAACTGCAGAGATGTGCCAAGAGCACGCTGCTGGCCACAGCTGGCACTCAGCATTAGCTGCTGGGGCATCTCTGTCACCTCTTGTACATCTCAAAAGTGTCACCTCTGCATTTCCCTGCAGATGTGGAAAACAACCGTGTGAAATTCCTGATTCCTAGGGCAGGCAGCCACCAGTAACTAAACCTGCAGCCACCAGTAACTGGCCACAAGTACCTACATTAGCAATGTGGGTGGAAAGCAGAATTCTCTCCCCAGAGAGCTGCTTGGCTGACGTTTCTAGCACCAGCAGTAACACACCATTCTCTTCCACCTTCAACATAAAACATTTATTTTTTTTCCCCTAAATCATTTTGCACTCATGGCACTGAAACCAAACCAGTGCAAACTCATGGAAACCAAACCAGTATCAGTCTGCACAGTTTAGAGTGGTGAGGAGAAATTCCCAGCTCCCAATGGATGTCAGTGATGATGCCTTTTGCTAGGGGTTTGCATCATTCTGGGGAAAAAAAACCCAACCTACCAGTGTTTAAATTCTTATTGTGTAAGCCTAAGAACTGCAAGCAGGGGCCAGTGTCGAGGATCAGAGCTCCTGAGTTTGATGGTTTTCTCTTCCTTGTTGCACAATTCCTGCCCAACTTCCCAGGGACTGCCAGAACCATTTCTAAAGAAAGAGGCTAACCTAGGAAAGGCTCTTCCAGGATTATAAACACGACCAAAAGCTGCTTTTTTTTTTTGCAGTTATTGGAGGGTTTTTACAAATGAAGACTCTCAGGATTGTGCAATGTGGGAGGAGAGCCAAGACAGCCATGAGCAAAAGGAGGCTGCTGCTCCTCCTCTTCCCTGTCCTCCCCACAATGAGGTAAAAGGATTCTTTTTGGATTTAGTGCATGTTCTGCTTTGCTCCTGAAAAGCTGCTGGTGAAACACCTCCCAGAAATAAATCTTATTTTAAAAATAAAAGAGGACTTTCCATCAAGAATATTCTGACTGCAGAAATAACCAGCAGTTCACCTCCAGTCTGGTACTCAAAGGATGTTCTTCGTTTATTAAAATAGCAGACACTGAGCTCCCAAAAACCATTAATTAGAAGCATCAGAGGCTTCCAAAGATGCCTCACTACTTGGAGCACCCTCTCACACCCCAAGCAGAGCAGTTCCCGTGCTGGGTTCTCCAGAAAAGCCTAATGCACCCTGAGTGAGGACAGAACTCTGGCCAGGCCACCAGACAAAGACCTCTGCCACTTAAGCCACATTTTTTTTTCCATGCTTTAATTCCATTATACCAATTAATCTATTTACATCTGCAGAAAGGCAGGAGCCTGGGGCTGACGAAGTAGCAATCCACGAGGTAACTTTGCAGAGACTCTTAAGAGGCAGAAAATACCTCCCTTCCTCACACACTGGAATGGTGGATAAATATACCCCCAAAGAGCTTTGATTTAACTGAAAATGTTAAATTTAGTCATTGCTCTGCCTCTACAGACAGCACATTTACTGCTGTGTGGGTGACTGAAACATGCACTGCACACAGCATACTGCAAACTGGCCTATAAAAAAACTGCAGTAATAAAAAAAGTATCCAAAATATTGGCTCCCTCAGTGCACAGTCACAGCTCACAAATTACAGGGTGGAAGGGAAGCTGGATGGATTTCCACGGTCACTACTGTACAGAGGGTAAGACAAGATGATCTAAGGGTCCCTTCAGACTGAACAAATCCATACAGCTATAAAAAAAATAAAATAAAATTCATAGATTAGATCTTGGCTGCCTCCAAGAGAAAAAAAAAGAAAAAGGAGTAGGGCATGATGCTTTCAGTCAATGATTTAAGGAATGTAAATAGCTTTGTCAAAGATGCTCAGGCAGATGTCTCAGCTGGATCCACCACCATGAGCTCAGCTTTGCTCTTAGGACCTGCAGCAGATTAGGATGGTTTAAAACAGCAGGAAAAATACACTGGAGGCTGGAGAGCTCCAGCTCCAGCAGACATGGGTGGGAAGCATCACACAGAGTGTCTGCACCTTAAGGGAACAGTGCAGCCCCCAGTGCAGCCCCCCACTCTCCCCAGCTCTGCATGAGGTGCTGGTGACAGTCAGAGTTGCACCGTCTCGTCCCAGGAGCTGTTTGGCTCCTGCTAAAATGTTGAGTGTTTAAAAATTAATAGGAACAGATTGAGCAAGTGTGGAATACAGAGAAACCAGAAGCTTCGAGGAATTTCAACATGCGATGTTAAGATCACATGGGCTGTAAAGAGCTCCAGCCCCAGCACAGGGAAGAAATGTCAGAAATACACACAGATCATCACATGTTCATCCAGGGAAAGGAAAAAAACCCACCACATGCTCCTGCTTGGTGCCCCTTTAATTGGGCATTAGAGACAAAGAGCAGCCAGACAGCACTGTGGTCAGCCCTGGGTTGCAGGAGGAGGAAAAAATAAAAGGCTGTATATCTGTGTTCAAAGGCTGCCTTCAACCCAGACCACAGATGGTATCAAGGGCTCAGGTTTTGAATGTGGTTGTTGACAGAAGTCATCAATTTTGCAGCAAGATGGACGTGTGCCCACAGAGATGCCCTGAGCACGAGGGAATCAGGGGTCCCCAGCAGCCACAATGGGCATTAACAGGCTAAGATTTGGGGAGAAAAAAAGAATAACTAGCAAAAAAAGAACAGGAATTACTGGGTCCAGAAGAGCTGGAGGGTCTTCAGAGAACTGGACAATGTGATAAATAAAAGCCAACAGCTAAAAAATGCATTGCAAAGGCCACACGTGCAAATCTAAAGATGAGATTGGAACAACCCTCAGAGAAAGAGCTGCTGTCAGGTTTGCTGTGAGCAGGCCAGGAAAGGAGGGTCACAAAACTTCTCCCTCGAGCTCCTGTCCAGAACAGAGATATTTTGCAATAAAACAGGTGGAGCTGGTTTCTGTCCAGGGAAGCTCCTGGAAATGTCTGACAAGCATTTACTCCTAGCCAGGGAAGGAATCAGGAAACTAGGATTTGTTCTTGGTTGGCTCTCTTGACATTCTGTTATAGCAGCAAAAGCACATTTACTTACCCAAAAAGCCCGGGTCAGACTGAGATGCTGCTCAGGAGCCTCACCATGAGGTCCCTGCTCACAAGAGAGACTAGATAACTTTTAAAGGTCCCATCCAACCCAAACCAGCCTATGATTCTATGATCATGAGGGACTGAAGCAGTAGCCAGAGGCCATGTGCATGAGAATCCATGCTGCAAACAACCATTCATGCTCAAGGGCAAGAACTGGGGAAATTATCAGCGGAAAATGAGGCTCTCAGCCTGGCATACATCCTAAAATTCAGCAGTGGGACAGCAAAATTAAGAAATCACTTCCTGCTGCCATAGATAGTGATAAGCATTTTAGTTTTGTCCAGTAAAAAAATTAAATCATTAAAAAAAGGCAGGCAGTATTTCCTTTGAATCCCCAAGCTTTCAAAGTATTTTCCACTTTGGACAAAAAGGCCCCAAAACATCCCTGAAATATTGAGATTTCATTACTTCTCCCCCTCCCAGCTGCTATAAAGGATGGCTTTTGTTCAAAACAATTTTTTTTTTTCTTGGGACATATTTTTGGCCAGATGCAGATGATGTGCCTGGCCTGCAGAAAAGAGCATTTGATAACACTACGAAAAGGTAATCAGCTCAGGCTAACCCTTGCAAAAGAAAACCTTTCATTTCACATCAGGCCCTCTGCACCGAGCCAGGCAGGTATCATTTCATCAGCCTGCGGAGCAAAGCGGTCCACGGGGATGGAGCTGAAAGGTTTGAATAATTCCACATCAAAATGAACTCTACTTGGATGAGGTTTCCACCAAAGCATCAAGACAGTACAAGACAGGCTGCAAGAGAGGAGTAAAAAAAAAAAATAATAAAAAATATATATATTCTTGTCAAAATGACATTCCCCTTAGGAATACAATCTCCACGAAAGCGTTTACCCGCGTGCATTGTGGTGGATTTCAGATTCTGCACTTCTGAAACACATTATGCTGGGTACTTGAATAATTATGTTTGACTTATTTAACAATTTAACATTCGCACGCTTGGCTTTACAGCTGGAGGAAAAAAAATCACGTTTGAGTGACTAAAAGGAAAAAAAAAAGCTGGTTAGACAATATATGTATATTTATGCAAGTGTTCTGCGCTCTGAAATTACATTTGCAAAGAAAATGTTAAACTGAGCAAACTCTCTCCCTTGCTGGCTGTAAATGAGACTTTGATCAGTAGGACTGGTCAGAGAACAGCCACAGATGTGGAACAGTGAGGGCAGCAGCTGGGTACAGGCAGGGTGAAGAGCTGCCTGAGGCTGCCTGTGCTTGGGCTGCTCCAGCACTGAGCCTCTGTTCTCCCACCACAGCAGGACCATGGTGCAGCCTGGCTGAGAAGGAACCTACTCACTCAACCACACCTCCAGACACACCTTGAAGGAAAACAACACTCCACGAGGTGATGTGTGACAACCTATCAACTCAACAGGGACCCAAGCTCTCCTTGGGGCATTCACAGGCACCCTGAAGGTCAAACAAGAGCTGAGTTTCTTCTCCCATCAGCAGGTTCCAGACTCAGTGATTCCTCTGGAACGCCTTGGAGGGATCTCACGCATGGCAGCTTGTGGCCATCAGTCAGTGAGGATGGTGTGTGCAATGAAATAGCTTTTCTGAGCCAGCAAGGAGTGCCAGGGAGGTGGGAGCTGGAAACAGGGCTCTCCATCATGCAGCTGACACAGGACTGGGGATTTCTTCTCTACACCACTTGCTGGAACCCGGGATGGTTTAATACTTAGGCCAAGGATGCTCCCAGCAATAGCCTGGGCTGTCCCACCCTGCCTACCAAGAAACCCACACAGCTTTGTCAGCTCCTCTGAGAGAGTAATCACAGGATCTTCATTATGCTGCCTGGTACCTGACACCAAGCCTGATGATGAAGATGTCCATGGAGAAGACAGCAGAGAAAGGGGAATAAACGAGCTCAAAGTGAAAAAAACAAACCTTTCCAAAATGTCAACTCAGCACACCACCA